>NW_021025259.1:340676-355959 GCF_004153795.1 Camellia sinensis
CACTCATCAGCCCTGTGTCAGTTGGATTGGTTGGTGTGAAGAACCAAGGCGAGAGAACCAAGGCTATGCGTCTCCCGGAGATGAAATTGCCATGCAATTGCGGGCTGATGTCATAGACATTCAACAATCCTTGCGTGTCCTTAAGACCATTGTGTATGTGCTCTGCATTGTGGTTGTCATTTTGTTGTGCCGTATGTAAGCACCGTTACCATGTTCTTACTATGTACAAAGACGTTAGTATGTTGTTAGTATGTTGTTAGTATGTAGTTAGTATGTTCGTAGTATGTTGGTAGTATGTTGTCGCATAGGGGAGCCGTAATACTAACTATCATATTTTTGTCCACTACTAACTTCCATGGAACCTGTTTACGTACGTTAGTAATTTTCAATGGGCATATGCAAATTTAACTTTAGCATCATATATCTCTGTTTGTTGTGATTAATGTGTCACGGCTTATGCGTGTGTATATAACAACCAAATTTGTGATGGTAATCTTTTGTAACCGTACATTAGTAATGGCTTCCACACGTACTTCGCCGCGTAACCACTCGAAAAGCAAAGGCATTGTCAGTGACAAGTCAAGCAGTCTTGAAGAGACACAAAATCAGTTAAGCCACAAGGCCTCATGGGACAGTAACTCAGTCTGAGTTTTCCTCCAGTTGATCGCAAATGAGATTAGTAAAGGAAATTGTCCATTCTTAGTTCTCAGCCAGGCAGGGTACAAGTCGTTGTCAAGGAAATTTGAGAAAAAAACAGGAAAAAAACATGGACTGAAACAGTTGAAGAATAAGTACATGAGCTTGAAAAAAGAGTGGCAAGCGTGGACAAAGTTGATGGATTCAAGTAAGGGAGTGTCCGGGATAGGCATTGACTATGACACCGGTTTGTTTCAGGCACCTGACCAGTGGTGGGACAAGATGGAATCAGTAAGTACATGTACAAACAAGTTTCATATCTGTCATTTACCAGTACATTTTTTACTTCTTCATTTAACTGCAATATGATTTATTTATATGAAATATAACGTCTGCCTCTTTTATACATCTATATTTCTGCAAATCAACAAGGCGTGTGCGAAGTTCAGGAAAAAAACTTTGGAACACCGTGACTTGATGGAGACGGTTTTCATGGGGGCATCATGTGACGCGCCACTCCCAGGTCGTTAAATACACTAAAATAGCCTAAAAAAAATACAAATAATAATTACAAATTCGTCTCCAAATGGTACAATATCCTCCAAATATTCTAATTACCTCCAAAATAAACAATATTACAACTATCTCCAAATTTAATAATTACAGTGGTAGATCCCAAATCTCTGTATTAATAAATCTTTCTAATCTCAATTTCGATTTGCAACACAGTAAGAAAACATAACCAACCTACCATTCTTTTTAAGAGAAAAATAATGAGATTATAAACACGAGATAATAATATAATTGTAAACATGAATTACAACCATTAAAATAATTTCAATAATCTTAATAAATTAGGTGACACTCGAAATCTCACCAAAGAGATTTAACTTACCAACCACTAAGCATGGCAACGGTTAATTTGAAACCCTCCCTTGGTCAAATATTTAAGTGTTACCAACCGTAACTACTAGAGATGCCCACGTCCGGAGTTATATACCCAAGTAGTGGCATCCGTGGTCTGCCCCAAGGAAACGGTCTGCCAGGGGTACGTAACCTCCCTGTGTGCCATCGACACATCCACCCTTATTCCAAAACCAAATACCAAAAAGGATTCAAATAAGTCCCGTGCCATCTTAGAGTTTCACAACATAATTTATGTGAGAATTCCATGATGTGCTGGAAATTGCTAATAGACATTGTGATTGGTATGTTAAATATTTGAAGGTCATTTATTTATTAGTAGCCTTAAACTCATGATATAATCTTGAATAAAAATATAGAACTCTTTGCAAAGAGATTTAAATAGAGCATATTGTATGCAACCCGAATTTACCTCAAAATGATTAATTCCATCACCATAAATCTAAAATTGCTCCATGGATCTCCAAAAATAGCTTTAATCAAACTTCTAAAACATAAAGTATGTATGATTTAATAAAATCTACAACTCTCAATTTATTTATTTATTTTATAAAATACTCATTTTCACTCTAAGCACTCCCATATCTAAACTTAATATTTCTACTCTACACAATTTATGAGAGGGGAGAGCTGAATGAAGGAAGGAATGTGAAGAGCTCCTCTCACTCTGCTGATTTATAGAGGAATAAAGGAGAGAAAGAAAAGATTAAAAAATCAAAAGTAAATGGAATGATGAAGTGATGGAATGGTGGGTTTGGTATGCCATGTCAAAGAACTGTGGGTTGCCCACGGTTTTGTCTTTTCTTTTTTTTTTTCTTTTTTTTTTTATTGTTTCTTTTTCCACGTGATGGGGAATTGTGGGGAAAATTAATTTATTATTATATCTGAATAAATAACAATATGATAGATATAAAAGGGATGAGATAAATACAAATAAATAATTTAAAATTAGATTCTTATCTAAAAATCTCACCCTTAAATTATCATAATAAACCACCAATACCACTCACTAAATATTAATACCTCAAAAATACGGGGTGTCACACATCAGCTACTGGGAAGCACCATTGGACCCCGGGAGAGACCTTTCCTGAAGCTGATGAGGACTCATTTGATTCAGTGCGTAGTTTGGGAGCCCAGCCATTTGCTGATCCAATACCCGCAGGAGTACAGGATGTGGATTCTGATTCTTCACTCGAGCATGTTCCGATTGAAAAGCCAAAAAGGAGAAAGACGCCATCAACAAGTGTTTCAAAGTTGAAGAAGGCAACAAGTGGTGCATCCGTTATTGCGGAAAGCATGAACAGAATGACAGATGTGGTTCGTTCGAAGAATCAGCAGGTCACGGTTAGGCACCTCACAGGCAACGAATCGCTCTACACTATTTCTAAGTGCATGCATAAACTGAGCAGTATTCCATCCCTGATTGGTACGCCGTTATTCCACTTCGCCTCCACACTTATGGATAATGCCGATTACCGGGAGATCATGATGTGCCAGCCTGATGACGACCACATCATTGGATGGCTTACACAGAAGCAGCTCCAGTGTACTACGTCGGCGCCTTTTGCAAACCTGTTTGGGGGTCGCCGGATGTGATATAGCGGTGTTACGAGTGTTTAAGATGCATGTCCTTGTCTTCCTTTTTAAAACTTTCACTTATGGTATTGTTGGCAATGTACTAAAATAGGATGGTTCTGTGTGAATGTTTTCATTCTGTCGTTTTTGTTTTTTTCTTGCTAGCTACGGGCAGCAACAAGTTTTAGGTAAGTGCATGGGTTGACAGACCGGAAGCATGGTTGTGCTTCGTTTTTGGGAAATGAATGGGATGTTTATGTTTTAATATTTTGTGTGGCTACGTTTAAGACAGGGAATTATGTTTTACTTGCACGCTTTTGAATGCCTATATGTCGCAAGTTCATTTGTTAGTGTAGTTTGCTGGCTAGTTTTGTGGTTGTTACCACCATGGCCCCCCAGTAAAGCATAAGTTAAACATCTTAATTTTTTGTGCAATTCATATGAGCATGCGTTCCAAATGACATTGGTGATGGCATTGCTTTGATTAAAAACAATGTCGGCATTTTTTAATTGCAAACTTCAATATAATTTAAGTCAATGAATCACGTGCCAACTGATTGAAAGGCTGCCACTTTTGTAGGTTTCGCATGAACGAAGACGCGATGAATCCCTGGGATGGAAGCAACCATGATGAAATAACGGAAATGCTTAATCAAATGGCGGTCCAGGTGCAACAAGAATAGAATTGCACATTTCTACAAGCATGCCAGTGGGCGATAGAATGGTACAAGAAACACATGAATAAAACGCCGTGTCACACTTCTATACTAACCGGGAATGCATGGATATGCGAACTATATACGGGGCATATGGGTCGATTTGAGGAAAATGTTTGCATGCCGAAGGAAGTTTTTGCCGCATTGTGTGAGACATTAGTAAATGATTTTGGGTTACAAGTCCCGCAACGTCCACATGGTTTAGCTGTTGAAGAAAGCGTTGCAATGTTTATGCATGTGTTGAAAGGGAAGCAAAATCGGGAAATCCAAGAACGGTTCCAACATTCCGGGGAGACTGTGTCGAGGCACGTGCATAACGTATTAACTTCCATGAAAGAGTTCACTGTTGTTCATTGCCGGCCCACATACAGTCAGCATCGTATACATCCATACGTGCGGTCTAGACGGAAATACCTACCGTTCAAGGTACTTCTGAAAAACATGATTGACATATAAATCAAGATAATATATTTTGTTTTTGTTATTAACTGCACGTGACGCTTGGTTAAAACGAAACACTTGTTACCAATTTACGCAACAAAACAATTTATCCATGTTTGCAGGACTGCATTGGCACAATAGACGGAACACATGTCAGTGCATGGGTTACAGGGCCAGATGCGGCAACATATTTCGGTAGGAAATACTGTCACACGCAAAATATAATGGCCGCTGTCGATTTTGACATGTGTTTCATATTCATTTCTTGCGAATGGGAAGGAAGTATGCATGATAGTCGCACATTTCTACAAGACCCCTGTCAGACTCACAATTCTCATATGGGCATCAATGGCTAATACATGTTCTTATATATCCAATTTCATAGAGTTGGGAGAATAATTACTGTAACACGACGTCTCTAAAACGACGTCGCATTGATGCCATAACTCAACGCCTTACAGCGGCAAGAAGATTTCTCTTTTTTGTCTCTATTATCTCTCTATATTTAACCTTATTACCTTCTTACAAAACTCAATTCGGTATCGAAGCTTACCAAACCCTAGGCATGTTTCTCTATGGAGTGCTTTCTCATTCCACTTTTTTTTTGTTTGTTATCAAGGTGTTTTTCCTTCTTCCTTGTGTTGACCACTAGTTTGCAAATGTGGCAACCAAACTTTGTGATTTTTATTTGTTTTGGGACTGCTGGTGTGTTTGATAGCATTATTATGCGACACGCTGAGTTTTCCAGCTACTTCTCTACCCTTTTAGGGTCCCTGTGTTGATGTGGTAAACACATATTTGGTTCTTTTTTATTTTTTATTTTTGGGCTACTGGTGTGTTTGGTAGCATTCTTTGTGGGATGTCGTTTTTTCGGCCTTTCTGTTTGTGGTGATTTGCCATTGCTTCGGCCATGTTGCTTTCTCTCTTTCGGTTGGTTTCTCTTACTGCCATCATGATTGATTCAATACACGCTTCTCAATAGCAATATGTTGATTCCTTGCCTATGTTCATTGTAGTTGTCATTGAAGGGAGTTATTACAATTGTTGTTGTCTTTCAGCAACTTCATTGTAGTTGTTTGTATTGATCATTCTTTTTTCAAGTTCAAGTTGGATACTTCACTTCAACCGTTCCATGTTCCAACTTGAGAGTGAGTGTTGGAGATAAAGATTATATTGTCAAAGATATCAGAAGATATGGAAGATATCAAAATATACGGAATCTCATGATTTGTGCTTGTTATGATTTTTTGTATATTTGATTTATTTCAATTCCTTAACTGAAGGGATTTGATTGTATCTCCCTCTCTATATATATAAACACAAGAGTATCAAGTTGAATGAATGAAAGATGTAGCCCTTTAGGGCTTTGTGTGTGTGGATGTAGGCCAATATTGGGCGAACCACGTTAAACCTTTGTGTTCTTACTATTCTCTTTTTTGTCTCTATTATCTCTCTATATTCAACCTTATTACCGTATTACAAAACTCAACTGAAAGGAGGGGAGGAATAGGTTGGGCATTGGCTGGGTAATGGTGGCCGGAAGGAAGAGAAGGGCTAGGGTTTCTAAGCTTAGGCTCTGATACCAAAAAGGATGAAAATAATAGTTTGGCTTACTTATCAATGAGGTAGAGGCCATGTATATAATATATTTACAGTACAATTTAGGAAACAATATAAATAAGGAACCAAATCTACTAAAAATAAAAATATTCTAATTCCTATATTCCTATATTCAACAAGCATTGCCTTGAGGTGAGCATCAAGGCGAGCCTCAGTAAAGCCTTTTAAAACAGTGTCTGACCACATTAAAATCACTAAAATCCAAGCTTCAGTATTCACCAATCTACACACATGCTTCAGAGCAAGGTTTTCAAAAGTTGCCACAACCGTTACGTAACGGTTGTGGTGGTTACCACCGCCCGTTACGGCCGCTTTTGCAGTGTGATTGAGATTCACAGGTGTGTTGGCCGTAGCGGCCGCTATAGCAGTCGTAACGGCCGTAACGGTCTGTTACGTAACGGTTCCGAACTGCTTCTTTAAAAAAAAACATAAAAAAAAAAAAAAAACTGAAAATATGCCAAATCCAAACCCAAATTAAAAAATAAAAAAAATGGAAAATGGCAATTTGGTCATTTAACAAGATGACAACTCACCAAAAAGCCAAAAAAGTCAAAAAGTCATTCCCAAACTAGGCTTTTTAGCCCCAGGCTAAAATAGTCAAAAAAGCCAAAAAGCCAACCCACTTCCCAAACGGAGGCTAAGTAAAGCGGTAAAATGGCCTCGAGGACGATGAAGAGATGCATGCTCGGTTCACTTCTGCTCGGAAATGCACTGCCTTGCCATGAGTTGCCTCTGTTTGCACTCGCGGTGATCTCAAAGCATCAAAGACACTTCCAGGTTGCATCTGCCCCAAAACAGAAGCATTTTGGAAAATTTTGCTACAGGTGGCCGGCCGGCCACCTCAACTGGTCGGTAGGCTACCTCAACTGGCCGACCGGCCAACACAAGTGGTCGGTCGGCTAGTACAAGTGGTCGGCCGGCCACCTCTCCTTCTAGAATTCCAAATTTGCTGCAACAGAGAACAACAAAGGCACAACAATGCATTTGCAAGGAAATATGTGTGCAACTACTCTCCTTATCATTTCTCAAGCTCAAAGGAGCGTAGTACTCGGTTCTCAAGCCACCAATCACGCATCTCAATGCATGATGGCCGAAGAGTCAAGCTTTCACAATGTTAGTGAATGCACAAACAACACATAAGAGCCTTCACCTCTATCATGCATGGTCAAGAGAGTCGGCGACCAAGAAATGTGACACGTTTCATCACTTGGAGTATGAAACGTCTCACATTTCTTGTGTTTGGATAAACGTCTGATCCAAACACAATGCAATGCAAACAACATGCTTATCTTTCAATGCTAAAGCAGCATGCACAAGACTCAATCACGTAAGCAATGCATGTGAGACATGTTAAAGGGGGCCAAGAGCATTAAAGCAAGTGAAGAACATTACACATGAGGCATGCACTATCAACCTCAAATGGTCAAACCAGCTATGGACAGACCTAAGATACTCCAAAACAGTGGCCAAAAACACACTAAAACTTAGGCACAAAAAGTAAGAAATGCATGCTCATTCATTCGCTCACAAGCAAGGCACAAAGCTTAACTTTCAAACACATTGAAAGAGTGATATATATGAGAGCATGACAGAGGTACAAGCACTGAAATCATATGCCGAATGACGACATATCACGCAAACAACACAAGTATAGCATGTTAGGGTCCTTAGAACTCAAAGCTAGTTAAGAGCTTTACACCAGAGGCATGCAATACATAGCCTAAACAACCAAACCAGCTCTAGACAGAGCTCAATCATGCCAAATCAAAGGCCAAAACATGCTGAAATGATAGCACAAAAGCTTAGACAAACATGCATGCATGTTGGCTTATGAGCAAGGCATAAGGCACATCTCTCAAAAGCATTGAAAGAGTAGAACATGTGACAATGTGACTACACTATACACACTGAAATCATGTATGAAATGAGGTCAAGACATGCAAATAACTCAAGCAAAGCATGCTAGAGGCTTTGAAACTCAAAGCTAGTCAAAGCCTTTACACTACAACCATGCACACCAAGTCTCACATGGCCAAGACTACTCAAAACAGAGCTAAGGCATGCCAAAATAATGGTAAATACATACTGAGATAGAGCTAACACAAGCTAGGATGATAGGCATAAAGCATGGAGCATGTTAGCCCAACAAGTAGGATTACACTACAAGTATAAGATGCAAGCAACCAATGACCAAACTAACCAAAAACAGAGTTAGAGCAGGCCCAAAAAATCACAAAAACATGCTTGAATTCAGCTTAAAAGAAGGAGAAATGCATGCTCATTTGGTAGGCCAACAAGACATGCAAGCAAGACAAAATGAGAGGGGACCACCCCCTCCTATTTGGAACCTCAAAACCTTCTTTGCACCACTGAAATTCCTCTGGAATTCAGTGGTTAAAAGGCCAAAAAGAGATAGTTCCAAAAGCTTTAAAAGATGGCCCAAAAGCTTAGCAAATAAGACATACAAGGGAGTGAAACACCCCCAACTCCCACAAGGCCTCAAACAACCATTTTTAACATTTAAACTAGTATACAATAAACAAGCTTAAAAGGGAAAGAAGCTTACCCTTGAAGACAGCAGCAAGATGGCAACAAATCTGAGCCAAAACCAATTCCAAGACCTCAAATCAAGCTTCAAAGGACCTCAACCCCAAAGTGAAGGTGTTTGACTAAGTGTCTTAGTGCAACAGTGTGAAGAAAACACACTTTGAGGCTCAAAATAACACAATATAGAGAGCGAGTGAGAATTCTAGAGAGAGATGGAGATTTTAGCTCTGAAAAATCTGAACCCCCCAAACAAGGGGGAAGGACCTCCCCTTATATAAGCAAAGCAAGGAGAAGCTTGCTTGACAAGCTTAGAGCTTGTTCCAATCCCTCCATACATGTATAGAGGATAGCCTCAATGCTCAACAGCTGGCTCAAAATATTTGAAAATACCTAAAAAGGAGAAAAAATGGCCGCCGGCCGGCCACCTCCCCTAGCTGGCCGACCACTCCAAGTGGCCTACAAGGGAGAAAAGTGGACGGCAAGTGCCACAAGTGGCTGGCAGCCCGTCCCCTTCCTCAGGTAAGAGGCAACAAGGTTTGGCCCAAAAACCAAAGCCAAAACACAAAGTGCTAAGAGGCTCAAAGACAAGGCACTCAGCCGAGAACTTCGGGTGCTCGAAACAAGCATAAACATGCGCAAACATCGCGTTCACAAATGATGACATCAGAGTCTTAAGGTTGGTCAAAAATGGGGTGTCTACACAGAGTTCATATCTCAGTGGCACTGGATGAAAGGTGGGAAATCGGTTCTTTTAGCAGGAGGTCCTCCGGTACACTGTGAGCAAAGTCGCTGAACTGCCTAATGTCTCCGGGTGGCAAGATATGCATGCGGGGATGATACCTCGCTGGATCAAAAGGTCGTACCCTCAATGGTAGTGGTTCCGGCTCAAGCTCAGGCTCAAACTCGGCCTCGAGGTTAGCTTCGATGCCCTCGGCCGCATCGCCAGCCTTGGCAACGACCGGCTCCTCTACCTCAGCAACGGGTAGAAATATGGGAGGAATCTCTGGAAGAGCCCCGTCATGTGGAAAATCATTTGCCATCTGTAAAATGGGTGAAAAGTATGTGAGAAGTGAAAAAAAATAGAGAAAAGAGGGAAAACTTGGAAAAAGTCAACCCTAGGAGAGAGAAAATGGGAGAAAAAGTCAAAGCCTGGAAAAGTTCACGAAACTCGAGGAGAACAAGCCTAGAGGGATGAAAATGAGAAAAAAAACGTCGAAAACAAATTTTGATCGGTTCAAAAGGAAGAGAACTAAGAGGGTTTAGCGAATAAAGTTCACGTGGGGCATTGGAAAACGCATAAAAAGCTCGAATCTAGAGAGAAAAAGTACCTAGAGAGAGGGAGAGCAATTTCGGAAGTGTGGGTGTATGAAAATGAGGGGTCTTAGTCTATACTTAAAGACCCAAGGCAAAAGGACCAAATTGCCTTGAATCTGCTATCGGTGGCCGGCAAGGCTTTTTGATGGCCGAAAGGTGGCCGGCAGCCTCCCTTATGACCGGCAAGTGGCCGGTGGCCCCTCCTTTGTGTCCTGGTGCTGTTTGGGGCTTCTCCTTCCCGAATGGTTTGTAGGAGGTTCTGTTTTGGAAGCTTGCAGTTGTGTTCTGGTGTGTAAACGTGTCCCAGTTGCTCCTCTGAACAAGATGTATTCTTTTGAACATGTTGCAATTCCTCCGAGATATAATCGGAGCTACCACTGAGTATTGTTTTATTCATTTTATGCCTTTGCTCTCTATCGTTGCATAGAATATCTGTTAATTTTGCATAGTATATGCTCTAATTTTGCATAGAATATGCTTTTATTTTTTGTATAGAACATGCCATCAGTTAATATCATACGTCGGTTGTTCATCTTGCATAGAATATGCATTGTCACTGAATTGACTTGTTCACTTTGTGCATCTATCACACTCGTTCATTTTGTGTATCTATCGCACACGTTTACTTTGTGCATCTATCGCATTTGTTCACTTTTGTGCATCTATCGTGCACCTCTCTGTTTCATCTCGAGACGCGTGAAATGCAAGCTCGAGCGATTCTCTTGTATCTCAGGACGCATGACGCACGTACCCTAGGTGTGTTTTATCTCGGGACGCATGAAGTGCGAGCCCGAGACCGAGCCCAAGCCCGAGTGGTTTTTTTCTTTCATATATCTCAGGACGCGTGAAACGCGAGCCCGAGGAGTTTCTCTTGTATCTCAAGACACGTGATATAAGCCCTGGGCGTGTTTCATCTCGAGACGTGTAAAATGTGAGCCCAAGCGATTTTTTCTTTCTTGTATCTCAGGACGCGTGAAGTACGGCCCTGGGCGTATTTCATCTCGGGATGTGCAAAGCGCGACCCCTAGTGGTTTTTCCTTATCTCAGGATGCGTGACGCATAGCTCTGGGTGTGTTTTATCTCGGGACGCGTGAAACGTGAGCCCGAACTGGTTTTCTTGTTTCTCGGGGCGCACGAAGCACAAGCCCGAGCGGGTTCTCTTGTTTCTCGGGACATGCGAAGCGCAAGCCCGAGCGGTCTTTCTGGTTCTCGAGATGCGTGAAACACGATCCTAAGTGGTTTTCATTTTTCAGTTTCTTGGGATATGAAACATGATCCCGAATTATTTTCTCAATTTCTCAGGATACGTGAAACACGACCCTAAGCTGTGTTTTCTTTTCTTGTCCTTTGTTTTGGCGTGGTTAGAGTGTGGTTTTATCTTTTTGCATAGAACTTGTGTTGGTTTCAAGCTTTAAGTTGTTCATTCATTTGTTATTATCTCATTGTCTTGTTATCGCATTTGTTATTGCTTATTGCATTATCTCGCATGATCATGAGTTTTCAAAATAGCAGGCTTCGCATAGCGTGTGTGTCTAGCTTTCAAAGTTGCATTGTGCATATCATTTGTATCTTGCCCCAGAACTACGTTGGTTTGATTCCTTGCAAAGGGATACGTAGTCAGTCTGTGGCCTCAACCATTTATTTATTTCTTGATTGTTTGTCCAAGTCTTACGATCTTGTCAAAATGGGTTATCTTCGGGCTTTGACATTCACTTACGTCATTTCATGACTCCATGTTCTGTCAAAGAGGGGCAACTGTAAACATCCCATTTTTGACGGCCCTTACGACTTGGACGTCATTGCCTACATACCCGATGATGAGTTTATTTGCTCGTCAAGTGATCAAAGTCCTCAGATGAATGCCATACCTTTAAATCTTTCAAACCCTGCATCCCTGTTTTCTCATTCTTGGACCAAACCTTGGTTTTTCAAGCCTGCAGTTTCTGGTGGCCTGCCGCCCACCTTTTTGGCTGCCAGCCATCACTCTTGGTTGCCGGCCACTAGTGTGTTTTGCCGATATTTTGTGACAGCTGTGCCAGCTATTTACACAGATGTTTGCATCTGCTCCCACGTGTAGGACTAGATGTTCTTGAGGGAAATTCATGTTTTCTATATATAGAGGGCCTCCTTCTCATGTTTGGAGGTTAGAAAAATTTTAGAGCAAAATTTTTCCTCTCTCTCTTCCAAATTCCTATACTTTAGCCTACATATCCTTAACCTTTGCCTATACACTCTTAACCAAGCCTTCTCATCTTTGAGCTGAGGTACTTTTGAGCTTGGTTTGAGCTCTTGAAGGGTGTGTTGTCTTGATTTGTTTCCTAGAATTGGTCTTCTCTTCAAGAGATATGAGGCTTTGCTTGTTGCTTTGTTTTATTTGCTATTATTCTTACTGTTTTCTAACTGTTTTTGGGCTATAAAAACTCTATATTTTTGGACTAAAGCTTGGGTTTTTAGGCCATTAGAGGTTGAGGGGTGGTTCACCCTTCTTTGCACCTTATTTTGAAGACCTTTCCCTTGTGTTTCCTATCCTTCTACTATCTTTTTTTGAGCTTTTAAACACTAATTTTTAGAATTATTTCAGTGACTAAAATCATGTTTTGAAGTCCAAAATTGGAGGAGTTAGCCTTCCCTCCTTGTGTCTTGCTTACTAGCATAGCTTGTGCTATGTTTTATCATATTAATCTAGCTATTTTTGTCTTAATTCCAACATGTTTTAGGACTTATTTTAGACTGTTTTAGCACTATTTTTGGTTGATAGTTGCATTTGAGCTTTGTTTTGCATGCTTATAGTGTAATTGTCCTCATGAATTTAGTGTTCTAGGCCTTGGACACCTTCTTATTTGAGTTGATTGCATTTATTTATGGCTTTCCATACTTGTGATCACTCTTAATCACCTCTGCAACCTCCCTCATTTCTTGGCTTTTGATTTGCTTTGAAAGTGGTTCAAACAAACTGTTTGTTTAAAGTATGAGATTGAGATGTTATGCTTAATGGTTTAATCCTTTTGGGGTTGATTACCAACGATGTGATGTCTCTTTCATGCCTAAGACAACATTTGGTTTGAGCTTTCTTTCCATTTAGAGGACTCAAACTCACCACTGGACTCAATTAATTAAAGAATGAATGGTAATCTAAAATATCGTAATTAAAATGGAACTAAAATGGTGCAAGATAATAAGAAGTATTGTGTTCAATTGGACGTTAATTGAATACACGGAAGCTTGAGGCATTTCATACTCATTAGTGATGAAATGGTTTAAGTTTCCAAGGTCACCACTTCCTTTGATCAACTCATGAAAGAGAGGAGGTTAGAGTCTTATTTTGTTGTATTTATTGAAATTGCACACTTTCGTTCATAAGTCATCATACAATGATATTGCTTGAATTGGTGGTTTGTGGACCAAGCTTGTTACTCCTTTGATTTGTTCATGAAAATGAGGGGTGAATTGTGCAAACAAACCCTTGAGAATACTTTGTGCATGCTCTGTTTATTCTCGGCTGCAACAAGATTAACTGGGTAGCAATGGCCGGTAGGCCACTTTCCATGGCCAGCTGGCTATCATTGGTGGCTGGCAGGCCCTCACTACAAGCCAGCCGGCCACTGATGCAAAATTCAACAGTGTGTCCTTTGAGCAGAGCGAAGCTATTTTGGAAGTGGACAAAGGTATTAGTCTTCTATTGTGCAACAGTGGCCTTCTAGAAGCAAAATAGTGGCTTTTCGGATAGAAACTGACCATGTGCCTGAGCATTCCTCGCGTATTGAGCATGTTTAATTTTAAATGTTAATCTTAGATGATTGTTGTAATTAATTAGTTGTAGTTAGTTAATTTTTGTAAGGTGTTGTAATTAATTAGTTAGTTAACTAGTTCTTCGATTTTGTTTTGTAATTATTTTAGTTAGCTAGAATAGTTAATTCAAGTGTTGTAATAATTAGTTAAGTAGTTTAGCTAATTTCATTCGTTTTGTAATAATTAGCTTAGCTTTAATTAGTTAGCTAGTTAGTTCATTCGGACCCTCCTTCGTGAGAGCGCAATGTTGTAATAACGTGTATGTCTTCCAACTTCTCTTTTTTATTCACTAGCTTATGATGGTTAGTTTAGGGACATCATGCTGTGTTTAGCATACTTCATGTTTGCATCTACTTGTATTGCATGCATCGGAGCTCGGTTCATCATTCTAACTGCATTGTTAATTTAATACTTCTTTGAGTACGTGCTTAGATCGCATGCTATTTAATTGATTCATATGCTATATTAGTAACCGAGCCTATTAGTTGTATTTTTTCATATGTTACATTAGTCATATTGCATGGTTAGGAATCATGCATTTTTCTAACTCTTTTTTTTATTTTGGCTTGGAGTACTAGGTAAGCCTTTACTCGTTTTAGCATATTGCATGCATGTAATTGTTGCCATGTCAAAGCATACTTGCCATGAGGCTAAGTGCTTAAATGCTACAACTGTTTGAATGCCTGTCACTACAACAAAAGTAATCTATGGTGACGAAAAGTAGTAAAGAAAATAAATTTCGTCACTAAATAAGAATAATCCGTGACGAATTATTAAATTTTGTCACGTATAATAAAAAATAAAAATAATAGGTGATGAAATTTGTTTTCGTCAACAAATATTTCTTTTTAGGTGAGGAAAAATTAAGTTTTGTCACCGAAGGTTTTCCCGTTAATTTTTTTTTGGTTGGCGCCAAAATTTGAGACTTTTGGTGAGAAATTTTTTTTGTCACCAATTATAAAATTATTAGCGAGGAATATATTTTCATCACCAATAATTTTGTATATATATTTTTTGAGAAACTTGATTTTAAATATTTTAAGACCATTTGGTGAGAAATATATTTTTGTCACTAATAATTTTTAATACTTTGAGACTTTTTGGTGAAGAAATTATTTTGTCACCAATTTTGGAGGAAAATTTTTGATATATTGGGAGGTAATGGAAAAAATAGACAACTAACTTTTTTTCCCTTTTATTTTTGTTTATCTCTCTCTCTCTCTCTCTTTCAAAACAAAACAGTCACCAAACAAACAAAATCAATGAAAACTTCCATATATGCGCTGCAATAAATTTTGTCACAAAAAAATGTTTATTAATAACGAATAATCACTTTGTCATAATAACAAGTACAAATAACGAAACAAATTCATCACTAAACCTGTTTCATATTTTATATTTCAATTTCAATTATTATTTCACAAATATCCCTGCTCATATCCCAATAGCCTTTTAATTGTACTAAGAAATCACTAACTATTATACATCACTCCACAAAAAAAAATCAATAAACAATTTATATTATAAATCAAAATAATATCCATCAACAACTTTAATAATATAAACCATTAAGTATAACAAAAAACCACCAAAGCAAATCCAAATGAACTAATGTGGAATTCACAAAAAAAAATCAACACTCAATCTGATTTGCAACTACAACTAAGTATCAATTTAGGAAAAAAATTCAACAGTTGATCTTCGTTGCAAGTCATACT
>NW_021025259.1:361052-376102 GCF_004153795.1 Camellia sinensis
TTGTGACGAAATATATTTCGTCATGTATATAAATATATTTGCGACGAAATATATTTCGTCACCCATGTATGACTTTTGGAGACGAAAAATTTCGTCACCTTTACATCTTACTGTGATGAAATTATTTTCTCATCAATGATCAACATTTGTGACAAATTTATTCGTCAACTAAAATTATAAATATGATATTGAATAATTATTTGGTGACGAAAATGAGAATTTTTGGCGACAAAATCTTGTTTTATTGGTGACAAAAAATTTCGTCACTGAATTAATTTCATTGGTGACGAAATTATTTTTCGTCATGATGGTTTTTAGTGACAAACATTCCATGACGAAGCTGGTGACAAAAATATTTCGTCACAAATATCTATAGTGACGAAATTAGCTCTTTTGAGACAAAAAAATTTCGCCATTCAAGACCCAACTTGTTGTAGTGTGTGGATGAAGGCTAATTGCTTGAATTGGAATAATTTGAGTAATATTCATATGTGATCACTTTTTCAAGTGGTACATATTCGAAACAATTTTGTAAACAAACATGAATTAAGCATTTCAATTCTTGCAAATTTAGTCTATATATGTGTGCGCATCACATAGTAATGCTAGCCTAATAAATTGGAATTTTGCTTTGTTTATGCCATTTCAAACTAGTGCTTCTTCAGGGGGGGTTCTACTGAAACCTTAATACATAATGGTTACTTCTGTGTTGATACCACAATTTGATGTTTAATGGTGTTGATTGAGTTTGGTAATTCTTGTCTTTATAAACATAATAACATTTGGTTTGTATAGGAGTGAATTCGAAGAATCAGGTCAGACATGGAAACGATCTAAGCAATTTGAGTGGCAAGTCAGCTAACAGACCCCCAACACCTCGGAATGAGGATGAGATCTTGGAGTCCTCCAACTTAAAGAGCTTCACGTCCTGCGAACTGAAAATGGCTACCAGAAACTTTCATCCGGATGGCATATTAGGAGAAGGTGGATTTGGTTGTGTTTTTATGGGGTGGATTGATGAGCATTCACTTATGGCTGCAAAGCCCGGGACTGGATTGGTGACTGCTGTGAAGAACCTTAATCAATAAGGTTTTCAGGGTCATAAGGAATGGTTGGTTAGTTTCGCCCTCTTAAAACTCCCTGTCTCTGGTGGATGTAGAAGAGTACTTGTGAAATGGGCAATTTTAATTTAATTCCCACTTTTGTCACAGGATAGACTAGTGAAATTAGAAAATCAAATAGATGTTGCCACTATGGTCATTTCCTCACAATTTAAGCTCTTGAGACAATTGCTGATCTAATATCATCTCAGAGCTTTGGTTCTGATAGGTCTAGGGTTCAAGTTTTTCTATTTGCATTCGATCCCCATTTGGTATGTTTGTTTTTTTGTTTGTTTGAACTCTGCGTGGCTATTTGCTATGTTACATAGACTCTGGTATGGGTTTTAGATATAGGTACGCTTCTAACTATAGGATTAAGGCAGGTCGCAGAAGCGAGCCCCTGGAAAATTGGAAAATCCAGGAATTTCGTGCCCCCAAGAGTTGAACTTCACTCATGGCTGTGGGAAGGCAATGCCTTCACCACTGGGCCACCACCCTCGGTGGTTATTTTTCTATAAGTTGCACACATATATGTGTGGTTGGTAAAATAATTAGTAATTTATTGATTTCCTTGAGGAGAGAGTGAATATTATGGGTGTAAAAAAAATTATCAATTTGTCAAGCTGCGCCAATCTATACTAAGAGGGTGTTTGGGAAGTGAGTTTTTATGTAGATTTTATTAGATTTAGGTTTTTATGAGATAAAAATTTTTTAGTGTTTGGGAAGATAGTTGGGTTTTTATGTGGTTGGAAGTGATGTTTGTGAGAGAAAAAATGAAATGATTATGGGGTTGGATGTGATATTTTGTTTGGATGTGTTTTTTTTTGATTTTGTAAAACTTTCGTCTTTTAATGGAAAAAATGAGAAAAAAATTTGGGAACTTGCTTCCCAAACACCACCTAATTGGTGCAGTTTAAAAAGGTGAGCAACTTGGGTTAGGCAAGATAATAAAAATTGGTGGATCGATTAGCTTTTTGTTTAAAATTTATTAACTTGCCTACAAATTAATTTAAAATTATCTTGCGTTTGCTCACACATTATTTCTCCCAACTTTAGTAACCCATTAATAAGATGACAGATACTATTCATTTTCATCACATATTAACTTGTGAATTTTGTGTTGAAATTTTGAATAAATTATTTTTTTGTTGTTGAAATTTAAAATTTCTTGTTGACTAATATTTCTCTCATTCTAATTTTTTTTAATCCACACCAACTACAAGTTTGAAACCATTAAAATATTTAACCAATCTATCAATTTTGAAGATAGCGAGTTAGCAATGGGTTAAAAAATTTTCAATTCGACAAAAGTCTTTTGGTTGATATTCTTCCTCCAAAATTGACCCAAATCGTGATAGACCATCAAGATCTGGCCGGTGGGTGATTCACTTGGATTATCTTAGGAGTGCTAATTTGACTCTATCAAATCTTTATTTTTATTTTTTATTTTTTACAACAAAGTTATGCATGAAATTGTATTTTATAAAACTATGTTCTAATCTTGAATTTGCGGAGGAAAAAGAAAAGAAAAAAAACAAGTAGGAGTTAGTTTTTTGGGGAGAAATTATAATTCAGTACAAAAGACTAAAAATAATTATATATGGGGTGTAACTTTTTCTGTGCAATAAAACTACAACAAAAGTTGCACGCCCAACTTTTGGTAAATATTTTTCCCATTTTTCACTGTCTTGTAATTGTTTTACTATTATTTATTTTTTTCATATTTTTTCCCACACAAATTCAAAGTTCAAATGGAGTACTTGTTTGGAGACTAAATATTTTAGTTAAAAAGTCAAAAACTAACTATAAATTATCATACTATTCTTTTTATTTTTTTACACATATTTTTATAAAAAGTCAAAAAATTCAAAAAGAAAAAGAAAAGGGGGGGGGGGGTTACTATATTATTATGATGACAAGTTTTATAATCCAAATGGATTAGGAATATAAATGGGTTAGGAGAAAAATAACCACTCCCTGTAACCACTCCTAGATGCATTTGCATCATCTTTTTTGTTTAACAACTTGTTTTTATTCTTTATTACTAAAACAAAGACCAAGCAAATCTCAACATTAGAGTCCTACGTTGTGATTATAATATGGATGAGTTTCAACTTTAAATGTATACGATAAATTACACTACTGTCTTCGAGGTTCAGAAAAAATATATAAAATTTTATAAAATTGACATAATTATATTGGGACGTATTTTTATTAATAATTTATTAATTATATGGATTGAAAAATAATATTGTCATTTCTTTTATACTAAAATATATGTTTTATCTTATTTATTTTTGTGTCTTCACATCATCAACATCAATTCTAATTCCCTTAACTTTATTCAAAAGAAAGTCTTCGTAATTATGTCAAAATTATAAAATTTGTATTTTCTCTAAATCTCAAGGGGGTCAATCTCTTTTCTCCACACACACATATATATATATATATATTATTTGTATTCCATAGCGTTTATATCTATCTATCTATACTCTAAGGGTAAATTACACTTACACCCTCTTATGTTTGAATTTAATACATATTACCTCCTGAAGTTTGAAAAATTACACTAATCCCCCTGTCATTGTAATTATTTAGATGGAATGAAGATATTGAACTAATGCACTCTCTATTTTCTTGCTTTGTTTTTTTTCTTCGCTTTACTTTTTTTTTTCAATGTAATTTTTTCTATTTTTCTACTAGAAGTTGTTATTTTTTATATAAGTATGGGGGTTTGTGAAATGAGACTATTAACTACAGGAGTGAAAATATAATTTTTAGAACATCAAAGGGTGAGTTGGACCAAACCTCAAGTAGGGCTGAGTAAGAAATCCGTGAAATCCGTAATCCGATCCAGTCCAGTCCAGTCCAGTCCAGTCCAATCCGATAGGTTTGGATTGATTTTTTGAATCTGCAGTTGGGTTCCGGATTGAAGAATTAAAAATCCGTAGTCCACGGAATGGTTCCGGATTGAACCCCACTGTTCTGGATTGGAACCGATCCGGACCGTATACAAATAGTCTATATTTTTATTATACATCCTCCCCCATAGTATCTTCTCTTATTATATATAAAATCTAAACTCAAACCTAAAACCGTATAATATCTTATTTTATTACTTTTGTTTGTTAGTTTTTAGTTTTAATTTGTAATGGTCTAAAAACTTATGGTGAAACTAGTTTTCTTATGGTTGTTTAAATTCTAGAACAGTATGTCGCTATTATAGAAAAACATGTTACTATTATGGAACTGATATAGCGCTATGTTTATATTTTTATGAAATTAAAGTGTTATATATATATATATATATATTTGTTATTTAATTATGTG
Organism: Camellia sinensis; assembly: GCF_004153795.1. NCBI lineage: Eukaryota > Viridiplantae > Streptophyta > Magnoliopsida > Ericales > Theaceae > Camellia > Camellia sinensis. The sequence continues at coordinate 365,483 of NW_021025259.1, forward strand.
AATCTGTGATCCTAAACCGATCCAATCCATATTTAAATGGATTGGTTCGGATTGGTTCCATGTTTTAAACGGATTGGATTGGTTCCAAATTTTCAAGAACCGTAAATAACGGATTGGTCCTGGTTTTACCCCAATCCAATTCAATCCAATCCAATCCAATCCGGACCATGCTCACCCCTAACCTCAAGGACGGTCAGTGTAATTTATCCATACTAGCTATAAAGATAAGTAGGTAATTGGTGTTGATATATCATTTTTTGAATTTTTTCAAAATGTCGCTCTAGCAGTTGCATGGGCATTTTTTTTTTTCAAATTCATTTTAATTTTTAAATTTTGAATTCAATTATACAATTTATAATATTTTTTTTTTGAAACGAAATAATCATATACACAGATGTGTTCCACCAATTTTAGGTTAATGATATGATACACACCCTTTAAAATGTGTGTATCGTATGTATATTTGTTATACATTTTTGTAGTTATGTTATGTATTTTTGTGATAATATTATGTATTTTTCTGATAAAATTACCACAATTTGTAATTCAAAAATGAAATTACGTATTTTTTTTTGTTACATTTTTGTGATAATGCTACACATTTGTTTTGTTAGAAAATATTTGGATAAAAAAATGAGAAACCTTATCACAAAAATACGTAACATTAACACAAAATGTATAATATCATTTTTAAACCACAAATTATTATAATTTTACTTAAAAATTATATAATATTTACCACAAAAAACACATAATACATGAAAGAGAAATTGAGAGAGAGTTGAGAGAGTAATATTGAAAGAGAATTCTGTAATGTAAACTCTATATTCAGAAACCAAATAGAGGTTCCATAATATAGGAGCTGGATACAAAACATCATGATGATGTAATTTAATATAATAAAGAAAAGGAGGCCGAAAGATGGCGGGCGACCGAAAGCAGGGACAAAGAGCATCCTATCTATCTATATTATATACATGCTATAATTGGTTAACATATTATATTAACAACTATCTATACATACTATACATATATAGTATTATATTAACAAGTATATTCATATGTTAACAATACATATGATACACACTAGTGGCTAAATGTATAAACATGGATATAAATCAATAAAAATAAAAAAATAAAAAAAGCTACAAATAAAATAGTCTTCCCCATTAAACCAGCCACCACTCTAATTTTTTTTTCTTGGGTCTTACGTATAAGACTTTTATTAATGTTTCAGCATGTGAACGTTGGAGTGGGTTTCGCAGAAAAACTTAGAATGGGGCAAGGTTCCTCTGCATTTGCTACTACTTTTTTTCAATTAACTAACCAATCACAACATCCCTAAGGAATGGCACGTCGGATCATTATCTTGGAAACACAATCCTTTTAATTTCTTTCTACACACCTATTATATAAGATAATAACATTTGAATATTATGAAAAAAGTAGGTAAAATATAAATAAAATATACTTATATTTTTACCTAGTTTCACATATTTTTTTCTTTTTTCTTTTTCAAATTCATTTCTAAATCTTTCAACCAAATATAGCTTAAAAGGAGCCAAATGTAGACAATACAAACTCACTGGAAGTAATAAGAAAAAGGATAAGACTAAAGAATTAGTGGCCGATGCAATTACAAATACAATACTTTTTCGTTCAAAAGTTGAATCAACATTCTAAGTCTCAGAGAGAGAGAGAGAGAGAGAGAGAGATGGCAAAAGGAACTCTGGAGGTTTTGTTGGTTGATGCCTATGGGTTAAAAGACAGGGAAAGTGTTCTTGGTAAGTTTTAATTTTCTTAATCTTCATGCGCTCTTTCGATTTCCTAAATATACAAGTTTTTTTTTTTTTTTTCTTCTTAATTTTATAAAATTTAAAATCCAAACAGAACGTTAATTTTACAAATGTTTATCTCCTTCTAATTAAAGACATCAATTTAAACATATTTGAATTTCCAATGTTTATTGACCAGGTTGCTTCAATTGTATTAATCCATGTAATACAATTAAGATGCGTCCATATGTTGTGATTCAATATGAAAACCAAGAATCTACCAGTTGCGTTGCAGATCAAGGTAACCATGAATCAATCACACTTCACAATGCTTATTTGTTTCTATTTCAATATTTTAAATTCCCAACCCAATCTTAATAGGCCTTTTTCACTTGCGAGCTTCACCCTAGGTTGCAAATAAATGAGCTGTTTGCGAATTTTGCTCAGGTTTTCTCAATTCGTTATGTATTTAAATTAGAAGGGGACTTGTGCGATGTACAAGATTTTATTTTTAAAATAAAAAATTAATTTTGAATTTTAATACTTCATGTGTAGAAAATTTTAACAATTAAAAGGTAAAGATAAATAGATTTGTTAATGACTGATGAAAATTATTGTTATTGTGTATAATCTTTTGTAAAATAGACTCATAAAAATAATTTATTTTCAAGTTTAAAAAAAAGTGAGTATATTCTCAACCTAAAATCAAATTCTCATTTGTGTTAATCTAATTTATCAAAAATCATGAATTCCACTTATATCAAAATATTTTTTGTCTGAAAAAAATAAAAACAATGGAAAATTCTAGAATATACAACTTATGACTTGATTATAACTCATGATGTATTATTTTGGTTATTAAAAGGTCTTTACTAATTTCTTATATTTTTTGTTATGTCTAAATTGGTGCATCGGGTCTTTAATTATATTTCAAGTGTTATTTGATTATGGGAACAGGGTCCCTGCTATGCTCAAAGCACAATAGTGACAGTGGTGCCTCCGTTTGAGGTGTATTATGGTCTTATTTTTATGATTTAAACCGTCATATTGTAAGGTTTGTTAAGTACTTCATGCCTACCAAAATTATATTAATCGGATATCAATAATTATATGATCGAATTTCATATTGTTTATGCTATTTCTCAAAAGAAAAACTTATTATTTATTTTTTTGGTTATCGATCATATAGTTGTTGATATCCGATTAATATGATTTTTGATAAGCATGAAGTACTCAACAAACCCTACAAAATAAACGGTTTGGATCATAAAAATAAGATCATAATACACCTCAAACGGAGGCACCACAGTCACTGCTGTGTTTTTTAGCACAGCAGTGACCCCTTTTCCTTGATCATGATCTGTTATAATATTTTTATATAACAATATCTAAGTATTTTATTACACGAAAAAATGTTAAGGTGGGTTGACTCAAAAGTAGGATTTATGCTTATATTAGTAAAATCATAAGAGTTAATTGATGTGGAAAAAATTATAAATTCAAATCATAAACAGTGTCCTCAAAAGGAATCTGGCAGAAAATCTCTATAATTTTAATAATTTCAGCTCTCAAAGGGGTTCTAATTAATTATTTGACACATCATAACAACCGCAAAATTTTTATTCCAACTAAATTATTTTTGCATATCTTTTCTTGCAGAGCTCATAAAAGTGCATTATTAATAATACTATAAATTCAAAATTTTTATTTAAAAATTATTCAAGAAACATCAATAGATGCCTTAAAATACACAATCATTTTCGATGAGTCATTATTCTTTAATAATACTCCACACTATCATTTGACATTTGTTAATTCATTTTCTAAAAATTTAATAAAAAAATATTGAGTTCCGTTATTTTAATCAATCAATATCAAATTTGATGCTACACTCTTATGTAAAACATTTCTAGAAATATGATGTCTGACATAAAAAAAAAGAGTTAACTTTAATTAATATAATGATATTTTATATTATAATATGTGTTACAAAAGAATAATATTAATTTAATTTAAAATAAAATTTTCATTTTAACGATTTATTTTAATAATTTTAGCCTTATCGTTCTATAAAAGTGCTACTTGAATACTTATATATAATAATAAATTTAGTTACATTATTTGTTTATTTTGATAATTTTAGTTCTATTGTACTATAATGAAATTATCATACTAAAGAAATTATAATTTTGATAATTTAGTTCTATTGTACTTTATATGATATATATTAAATTATAAGATAGTAAAATAAATACTCATTTTGATATTAAAAATAATAGTTAAATTAGAAAGAGAATTAGTAATATAAAACTAAAAGTGATTCTAATTATTTAATTTAAATTTTATTTTTATATTTATTTAGAAAATAAAAATATGTAGAAATATAACTACACAGTTTGTTGGGAAGCTGATAAAAAGTTAGTTTCCAATTTTTTTACCCATTTTAGATCACATCACCTCTCACATAACTTACCCACAAAAAGACAAAATAAGCTAAAAAAGCCAAAAAATCAACTTTTTTCCCAACTTCTCAAAACACCGAAAAATTTATTTAAAATGTTAAATATAAATATGTTGTAATTGGATTAAGAATAAAATACATAAATTAATTAGGTAGAGTATTGATTTTTTCTTTAATATTCTTTTTGAATTATTCATACATATTGTATATAGGGGCCACTAAACCACAACACTTGGCGACTCACTGTAATTGCCCCTTGACTTTGAACCTTCAAACCCTACCATATATTGAATTTTCCCTATAATTTAATCAATAAATTCAATGTCGAGACACTTGTTAATATTTGAAAAGGTGAGAAAAAGTATATTGAAAAAGTATAAAAAAATTATAAAATATTTTAAAATTTATAAAAAGTGTATTGAATTTAAAAATAAATGCATCAAGATTGATAATTTTTTATGTTTTTCTTATGCCCTAAGGGCAATTATTAATAAGACCCTATTTATATATTATAAATGTAAAATGAGTTATATAATATAGAATAATATTTCATCAACCGACTTAATTTTTTTTATTGAGTTAAAACTTTTTCTTCATTATCAAGGAGCATGATTTGTATTAATGAGCAATTGAAGTTTAGCCTGATCAATTTTCAAGTTCAGCTCAAGTTTGACTTTTAAGGTCGATAAACAAATACGTTGAGCTCGTTGGACTTATTATAGGCGGCCTGGCCCAAATAAGCTTGGGCCTAGGCTAGCGCATATGTTGGCTTGCCCATTGGCCCACTTGTTGGCGTAGCTGATTGGATTGGCTTACGAGCTCGTCAAAAATTATGAGAAAAAAAAAAAAAAAACAACAACAACTAGGCCTTGAATCTTAACTTGTTGGGCTAAGCTTGTAGGCTAGGCCATGAGATTGGCTTGTTGACCCAACCCGTTGCCCCTGGGCTAATCCCTTTGGGTAGGGCTTAGGCCTAAGGTTTTGACTCACAGGTTGACCCAATATGAGCTTTCAAAAAAAGCCCGCTAGGCTTAGCCTATGAACGGACTTCGGCTCTATTTTCACTGGTCGACTTAGCCCGATGTTGACCCTAACCTAGTATTCACATTCTGGTCTTGATGGTAGTGTTTGGATCCAGAATCTTTCCCCAATATATATATAATTCTACTTATTGTTTTATTTCATTTTCTTTAAATTAAAGTTGGGTATGCTCCACAAATCTTAAGATTCTTAGATTCAAAGGCAATCCAAGTCAAAACTAAATTCTAACAATAAATCACAATTTAAAATTCGAAAAATGCAGGTGAAGGAAGGAAACTAGTATGGAATGAGAAAATGACATTTAACGTAGAGTATCCAGTTCCAGGTGTTCATGAAGATCAAACATATAAGCTTATTCTTCGTATCATGGACAGGCACAAGCTCTCAGATGACAACTTGGTTGGCGAAACAACGTAAAAAAAAAAAAAAAAAAAATCTAATTAACCTTATTTTCCAATCAAACAAACACTATTTTAAATTGTTATTAAGATTTAGTGTGTTCTTTTTGTGTAGGATATACATAAAGGATGTTCTATCATTTGGAGTAGAGAAGGGAAAGGCCGAACTTCGACCTCAAAAATATAGAGTTGTCCTCCCCGATAAAACCTACTCTGGCGAGATATCTGTTGCTGTTACTTTTACTCTCAATAAATAAATATAACAATGTCAAAAATACCATCGAAACATATCATATATGGGTATAAATCGTTGGATTAACTAGTCTCACATGTACACTCACATAGTATAACTTGGTGGTATGGATAATAATACACATATGCACTCGTTTCTTGTGCACCAGATTTACTTTACCATGCATTAAAATAGGCGATGAAATTTTAAATTTTCACTTGGCTAGCTTTACTAGACCAGTGTCCAAAAATTGCCAAGGCTGTGAAATGCTTTGAATGGGCCTACCCTCGGAACCAACTCAACTTTGAAATGGGTTCAGAATTAGACTCGGAAAGCCTTGTTTTGGGTAGCTCATGAACAACAATGCTGTAAAACTAAAAAAAATTACACAGAAAAGTATCTACAAAAACACATTTATGAATGACAATCATTCTATGTGTGTTTCACATTTTACTAACTTCAAATTTACACTATACAATTTGTTCGAGGTAGATTTTGAGTTAATTTTTTCATGGTTCATAGCTTTCTTACTCGAATCTATATCATTTGTCACTTGTATGCATTCTTCTTTGTTTCTTTTAATCGTATTGGATCAAGAGACTGGTCTTGTTGACATGCACAATTTTCTAAGTCATCTAGTTTGATTTACATTTTAGAGGTATCCAACTCAACAAACTGGCAAAATTGGAGGGGCACATAGACAATATGAACCACTTCGGTGACCTACAAAAATGATGTGAGATTGTATGTTTATGGCTTTCCTTTTCATTTCCCTTCGCATACCTTTCCCCATGTCACAGATCCAAACATAGTCTAACACTTCTCTACATGTGTCGCTCAATCGGACGTGAAAGTAATCGAGAGGAACAAAATAAAAGAAATAGACTTACACTGTGTTTGGTTGGAGGATTTGAAGAGAGATTTGGAAAGGAAAAATGAAAAATTTAGTGAAATGTGAATAAAATATACCTACATTTCACCTAGTTTCACACACCTTTTCCCTTTCCCTTTCCAAATCCCTCCTCAAATCCTTCAACCAAACACAGCATTAGGCTAGAGATTTGGCCCACGGGACCACTCAAGGCTCTTCCAATACCATGTTGGAATTTTGGAGTTCTCCAATCCAAAATCAATTTGTACAGATGAAGGTTGGCTGAAACCCATTGGCTATAGATGAAAAAACCCCTAGATTCTATGAATCGAACTTTGATTGTAAGATAAATTGATAGAGAGAGAATTACAGAGAAGATAAATTGTATGTATTATGATTGATTTATGTATTGAATGTGTTATTACAATGTTCAGAGAAGACTCTCCTTTATAGGGGAGAGTGTGTACAGAGGGGCCAAAAGTGGCCGAAAGAGGCAACGCACTAAGGAACAACATTATGAAAGCTGGTTGGTAGACAGCTCATATACAACTAACTAATATACTACTAATATATTCTAACAGCCCCCCTCAAACTCAAGGAGGATGGTTACAAACCAACTTGAGTTTGAAAAGAGTAACAAAAAAGACAAAATAAATTGACAAATAAGGTAAAATAGGATAGGAAACACTATATGGTTGTGTCAAACCGTTGTAGGAGACACTTTATGGGGTCATGTCGGACCGGTGTAGCAGAACAGTTTACGAGGTCATGCCGGACCGATGTAGCAGACACTGTGTGGTCGTGTCAGACCGATGTAGAAGACAGTTTATGGGGTCATGTCGGACCGTTGTAGCAGACAGTTTACGGGGTCATGTCGGACCGATGTAGCAGACACTGTGTGGTCGTGTCAGACCGTTGTTGTAGAAGCTAACCAGAATCAATGTCGGGACAGTTTATGGGGTTATGTCGGACCGTTGTAGAAGCTGACCGGAATCAAATGTCGGGACGGTTTATGGGGTCATGTCGGACCGATGTAGAAGCTGACCGGAATCAATGTCGGGACAGTTTACGGGGTCATGTCGGACCGTTGTAGAAGATTGGTGGTGCACCAAGGGGGCGACATAGGGAGTGCGCCATGGGGTGGCTTGGGTGGTTCACATGGTGTATAACCATGCTCACCATGATATATGTATAACCCCCCCTCAAACTCAAATAGGGTAGAGAAGGGAAAGGCCGAACTTCGACCTCAAAAATATAGAGTTGTCCTCCCCGATAAAACCTACTCTGGCGAGATATATGTTGCTGTTACTTTTACTCTCAATAAATAAATATAACAATGTCAAAAATACCATCGAAACATATCATATATGGGTATAAATCGTTGGATTAACTAGTCTCACATGTACACTCACATAGTATAACTTGGTGGTATGGATAATAATACACATATGCACTCGTTTCTTGTGCACCAGATTTACTTTACCATGCATTAAAATAGGCGATGAAATTTTAAATTTTCACTTGGCTAGCTTTACTAGACCAGTGTCCAAAAATTGCCAAGGCTGTGAAATGCTTTGAATGGGCCTACCCTCGGAACCAACTCAACTTTGAAATGGGTTCAGAATTAGACTCGGAAAGCCTTGTTTTGGGTAGCTCATGAACAACAATGCTGTAAAACTAAAAAAAATTACACAGAAAAGTATCTACAAAAACACATTTATGAATGACAATTATTCTATGTGTGTTTCACATTTTACTAACTTCAAATTTACACTATACAATTTGTTCGAGGTAGATTTTGAGTTAATTTTTTCATGGTTCATAGCTTTCTTACTCGAATCTATATCATTTGTCACTTGTATGCATTCTTCTTTGTTTCTTTTAATCGTATTGGATCAAGAGACTGGTCTTGTTGACATGCACAATTTTCTAAGTCATCTAGTTTGATTTACATTTTAGAGGTATCCAACTCAACAAACTGGCAAAATTGGAGGGGCACATAGACAATATGAACCACTTCGGTGACCTACAAAAATGATGTGAGATTGTATGTTTATGGCTTTCCTTTTCATTTCCCTTCACATACCTTTCCCCATGTCACAGATCCAAACATAGTCTAACACTTCTCTACATGTGTCGCTCAATCGGACGTGAAAGTAATCGAGAGGAACAAAATAAAAGAAATAGACTTACGCTGTGTTTGGTTGGAGGATTTGAAGAGAGATTTGGAAAGGAAAAATGAAAAATTTGGTGAAATGTGAATAAAATATACCTACATTTCACCTAGTTTCACACACCTTTTCCCTTTCCCTTTCCAAATCCCTCCTCAAATCCTTCAACCAAACACAGCATTAGGCTAGAGATTTGGCCCACGGGACCACTCAAGGCTCTTCCAATACCATGTTGGAATTTTGGAGTTCTCCAATCCAAAATCAATTTGTACAGATGAAGGTTGGCTGAAACCCATTGGCTATAGATGAAAAAACCCCTAGATTCTATGAATCGAACTTTGATTGTAAGATAAATTGATAGAGAGAGAATTACAGAGAAGATAAATTGTATGTATTATGATTGATTTATGTATTGAATGTGTTATTACAATGTTCAGAGAAGACTCTCCTTTATAGGGGAGAGTGTGTACAGAGGGGCCAAAAGTGGCCGAAAGAGGCAACGCACTAAGGAACAACATTATGAAAGCTGGTTGGTAGACAGCTCATATACAACTAGCTAATATACTACTAATATATTCTAACAGCCCCCCTCAAACTCAAGGAGGATGGTTACAAACCAACTTGAGTTTGGAAAGAGTAACAAAAAAGACAAAATAAATTGACAAATAAGGTAAAATAGGATAGGAAACACTATATGGTTGTGTCAAACCGTTGTAGGAGACACTTTATGGGGTCATGTCGGACCGGTGTAGCAGAACAGTTTACGAGGTCATGCCGGACCGATGTAGCAGACACTGTGTGGTCGTGTCAGACCGTTGTTGTAGAAGCTAACCAGAATCAATGTCGGGACAGTTTATGGGGTTATGTCGGACCGTTGTAGAAGCTGACCGGAATCAAATGTCGGGACGGTTTATGGGGTCATGTCGGACCGGTGTAGCAGAACAGTTTACGAGGTCATGCCGGACCGATGTAGCAGACACTGTGTGGTCGTGTCAGACCGTTGTTGTAGAAGCTAACCAGAATCAATGTCGGGACAGTTTATGGGGTTATGTCGGACCGTTGTAGAAGCTGACCGGAATCAAATGTCGGGACGGTTTATGGGGTCATGTCGGACCGGTGTAGCAGAACAGTTTACGAGGTCATGCCGGACCGATGTAGCAGACACTGTGTGGTCGTGTCAGACCGTTGTTGTAGAAGCTAACCAGAATCAATGTCGGGACAGTTTATGGGGTTATGTCGGACCGTTGTAGAAGCTGACCGGAATCAAATGTCGGGACGGTTTATGGGGTCATGTCGGACCGGTGTAGCAGAACAGTTTACGAGGTCATGCCGGACCGATGTAGCAGACACTGTGTGGTCGTGTCAGACCGTTGTTGTAGAAGCTAACCAGAATCAATGTCGGGACAGTTTATGGGGTTATGTCGGACCGTTGTAGAAGCTGACCGGAATCAAATGTCGGGACGGTTTATGGGGTCATGTCGGACCGGTGTAGCAGAACAGTTTACGAGGTCATGCCGGACCGATGTAGCAGACACTGTGTGGTCGTGTCAGACCGTTGTTGTAGAAGCTAACCAGAATCAATGTCGGGACAGTTTATGGGGTTATGTCGGACCGTTGTAGAAGCTGACCGGAATCAAATGTCGGGACGGTTTATGGGGTCATGTCGGACCG
>NW_021025259.1:389756-456939 GCF_004153795.1 Camellia sinensis
CTCATGAACCCCAAAATTCCAATGTTGATGAAAAACGTGATTCTGCTCAATTGATAAGAAACCCTCATGGTGCTCTTCATTTTTATATAAGAAACATCGCGTTAGGAAATTAGTAGAAAGAGATGAAAATAGCTTTAATTGAGCTTAGAGCTCAACAATGGCATAAGGAGAGAAAAGAATCTTAAGAAAATGAAGAAAAGTGGGACCAAAAATAACTTTTAAAGATGTTGATCCTAAACAGACCGCCTCGAGCGACCACTCCCCGCGCTGAGGCGTCAGAGTACGCCACACTCTCAGCGACCAACTCTGAGCTCGAGTGAACATTAACATCTCCTAGAATCTCAGACCTGCAAAAGTACTGGAAGCTTCAGAAGACCGCTTAAGCGATCATCCATCACTCGAGCGATAAGAAAGAAAAATGAAATTTTCTAAAGTGCTACAATTCCACACCTTAAGAATTTCATCCCCGAAATTACGAAAAAACTGAAACAAAGTATGAAACATCCAACGAAAATACCACCCCTAACTTAAACCTAGATCACACTTGGAATGGACTCCCGAAATATTAGGAGTCGAACAAAAGCAACTTAATCGTAGGGAAAAGAAACCAACCACCAACCAAAAGCTAGATTCATACTTGGGATAAATTCTCAAATTCTAGTCCAACACATCGGGGCCCCAAAGACACCTGAACAAGAAGAATCACAAGGATGAGATCACGAATGCCTTTTCAACCTATATACTCATTGGGGTCTAAGAGACAAGGGATACCATCACCACTCGCACCCGCCAAATTCAACAACAACTCCCCAACCAACAACAATGCGTACAAAGACCACCAAGTGATCAAAACCTGATTACGGAGGGAAAGGAAACCATCATTTAAACAAATATCTAGCTAATATTGGCAAAAGAGAAGAGATGGACCCAGCGCAGAGTCCAAAGACACAACTCAATACAACAATCCAATCGCATTACACTTCCTTAAAATCAAACATACCAATATATGTATGCATATATAATTAGCAAGCATCACCAAATCTATATACAACCCTGTATATAAAGGCAAAGCTATGAACAATCCTTCTAGTTATTAAAAAAAAAATCATCTTTCCTTGAAATCTTTTCATTTGGATATAGCTTCTTCCTCAAAGAGGTGTTCCAACTTACACCATTCTCATAAAACACATCTTTCTTGCAAACTCACAATTTTCATCAACATTTTCTGAAAACAAAAAGTTTTACTGCTAGAACACTTAACAATACCCTCATGACTCGTTAATATAACGGTTTCCACTAAATCAAACAAGCTACTCATTAACACAACTTAGACCTAAATCTTTAACGTCTGGTTTAACGTGCCATTTAGGACCACAAACACAAGAAAAAGAAATTTTCATTTTTTCAAATCATTCTCAACATTTCACCTGGTAAATTCCAACACAACACCCAACAATAACCATCTCTCTCCCAGTGATGCATAATCATAATTTAGAGAGGTAACAATCATGTGACAACACAATCAAGCATGAACAAAAAAATTCACCCACCTTACAATTCCCTCTCCGCATATTCATCATTGTCGCTTATCACTCACACAAGGCATAATGCACAGAAAAGACAAGAATTCTATATTACGTCACCCCCAACCCGAGGAGTTTCCACCAACTTGAGACAAGTTCACCAGAGCCTCGCCACTACATACAGGAGACTCAACACTCGCAAAAACCATTCCAAGGTACTTCTCAAACTTACCACCATACTCACATCCAACCCATTCTAAAGTAACTATTTGTTACCCTAAATCTAATATCAACCAACCGACCAACTACTCAATAACCCTACCCCAGGCACCCAAACACCTACATGTTGCCCCACGCCATTTACTCTGAAATGGAGCTCCACACACCATTCCACACATTACTAGAATTTCACTGGATTCCTCAAACATACACCGCACTAGCATCGTTTCCAATAATCCTTACCACTCTCATGCCAATATGGCAAAACCCCCTTTTTAGCACAAAACAAGACTGATAATGTCAATGGCAATTGACCTACTCCAAACACACAAAACAATCATCACCCCCACTACACCCATTACTCGAGAACACAACCCGTACTTCCTCCAGAGAAACACTTCTAGCATCTAACCACCAAGTTCCCTTCACGTTCATGAACCCTATACAAGTCTTGACCATGCCACTCAATACTTGAATACCGCAACCCCTTTACATCTACACAAAACTACCAACTCTTAGCAACCACTACACCAACAATACCCTCATCACTAAGAGACACTAGGGGTGTAATTCTGGCTAGGGCCAAGCCGGGCCCATGTCGAGCCTTACGGACTCTCGCCAAAAATCAAGCCGGACCGGGCCGACCCACGAGCCAGAAAACTAGGGCCAAGCCGGGCCCATGTTGAGCCTTACGGAGTCTCGCCAAAAATCAAGCCGGACCGGGCTGACCCACGAGCCAAAAAACTAGGCCCAAGCCCAAGCCTAGACCCAGGGGTATTCGGGTTTTGGTCGAGCCAGTGGACTAGGCCTCAGGCCGAGTCGTTGGGCCTGGGCCTAAGCTCAGGCTTTGGGAGGGCCTAAACAAATTTTTTTTTTTTTCCACCAAAATTTTATTATTTTCCATTAAAAATAACATTAGGCCTCGGCTGGGCCAGGCTTTTGAGTGGGCCTTGAGCAGGCCGATGGGTCGGGCCACAGGCCGAGCTAGGCCAAGCTTCAAAACGATGGCCCAGGCCCAAGCCCAAGGCCTCGGGCTGGGCTTGGGCCATGGCCTAAACGAGTCGGGCCCACCTTAGGCCGCAAGCGGGCTTCGGGCCGCCCACTGACCCCGGGCCATTTTTACACTCCTAAGAGACATGAAACTCACATCCTTCCCAAGCACTTTCACAATCTTTTAAGTAACTCAACTAACCCCTTACAATCATAAGGTTCCATCTCACCCCAATTACACCCCTTTAGAACTACAAAACTCCATCCTTGCCACATTCCAAGACTAATCTCATCAACATACAACTCCCGCTTCTCAACAAACACTCTAATTCAAATTAAGACTCATAAGCTAATACATGCTTCATTCGGGAAGATAATCATAGTTACACAACAAGGTTAAGATTACAAATTCTCATAGCACCTTCCAACAATCGCAAGTTCCAAAATTAATTACACACCCATACTGTTGGGTCACAAAAACACGTACACATACACACACACACATATATACACACAACATCCATAGGCACAAGGCCCTCCATAAAAGAGAAGTTACATCACAGTACCAAGGCACAAAAATTCCACCATTACATAATATCACTATCGTCCATGCCTGGACTATTGACACGGACCCTATCGATGCGAAGGGCAATGACACCTAACATCGCCCAACTACCTACACTTGGAGCAAAATGGTGGTCCTCTGCTCTATGACGGGCTCAAAAAAACCTGAGTCTGATTGGATCTCCCAAAGGACGGACTCAATGAGGTGAAACTAGATTGAGGTTGAGACTGAGCTTGTGATTAAGATTCTACTCTCCTTTGCCTCTTACTATGTTTGGTGTGCTCCCAAACCAAAGAACTCACCAATATGGCCCTTTCCCCTCTATCTGAGCCAACCTCAAGGTTGGTGGCTTCCACGTGAGCCACCGCTTCCACTAGTGTGTGATAGGTCCTATGCATGCACCTAACCACGTTCCATCGAATATCATCGCATAACCTCTCTTCAAACTCAATAAAATGATGCTTCTCAGTTACTACCAGCTCTGGAGCAAATCTAGACAAACTGGTGAACCTTTCCTCAAACTGTGCCAAAAGAGTAGTACCTTAGCGCAACTCCATAAATTGTTTCCTCAATCTTTCCTGAGCAAAAGAAGAAAAGTATTTGGCCCAAAAGGGCTCAATGAATGCAGTCCAATTGGTGCCTATAGTAGGGCTTACATACTTCCATCAATACCCAGCATCTCTCTTTAGTAGAAAACTTGCTAATGCCACTCTCAACCCCTCATCTTTGACAGAGCATATTAAGAGTCTTAGTGACCTGTTCTAACCAGTTTTTTTGCCTCTAACGGTTTTGGCCCTCATGCGAACTCTAGTGGATTAAAATGAAAGAACTCCTTAGTGATCTTTAGGGCACGAGACTCATCTCCCTCGTTGCAAGATAAAGCCTCCCCTACAGCTTTTACTATCTCGCATGCAATCTCTTCACCTACAGCCAGTGCTGCAGGTGCATGTACTACTGGAATTGTTATGCCCTTACCAACACTCCTAGTCCCAACACGACCTCTACTAGCTTGCCCTGACATCCTATCAATAACAACATCGAGTTTGGTGAATAAAAATCTAACCTTTCCCGAAGCACTTATTCTACACATACCAAGTTACATGACCCACCTAACATATAATCTCATAACACACAAGCAATTTAGACACCTAACCACACAATGGTGTCAAGCCCACAAGGATGACTACTTGTCCTGGAAATCCCAAGGAAATCTCATCAGAAACCTAGTTGATCAAATATGTTTCCAATGAGATCTCAAAGCAAGTTAACCAACTAAAAGTGTTATCCTTGAAACTCAACTCCATACCCACACAATGCAACACATAATTTCCTACACTACATACTTTCCATATGCAAATGTCCTCACCAAGCAAAGCCAACCCATTGTGGAAAAAATCACTACCCACGAGCTCAAGGTTTTCAAACCTATTTAGCTCTGATACCAAGGCGTTACACCCCAAATTTATTTTACCCAGATACATTACCAAAACCTTTAGTTTAAGTCCAGTTACATAACATGCATGTAATAACCCGACCCTCATTGCCGTTTCTGGTATATTTTCGGTCCTTTATTCTGTGCATTTACTCGCTTCCTGTGAAATTTCATGTGAAATGAGGTTTAATTAAGCAAAACTTATGAACATTGATTTCTATCTGTCTTAATAAGGAAGTATCTGTCACCATTATAATGTTTGAATTAGAAATTGGAAGCCTTAGAGACTTAATTTGCTGATATTGATTTTACAATTGAGATCAGTGTAATTTTTAGGTAATAATAAGCGTTTCTGTGAAATTTCAATTTGGGATGATTAAACGAATGATTTTTGTCCTATTCACATGTTATATATATATCTTTGTATCAAAGCTCTTTAAACAAATGGACTTAGGACTTCATTCAAAATATCTCCTGGAGGAAGAGTTTAGAATAGAGAAGGGTTGAGAGCAATGGGAGGTAGATCATCAAAGAAGGTTGGGAATTTGAGAGATCTAGGCACAAGGTATGTAAATTTCACTTTAATTAACTCCTCTTCTTGTCTTGGGGTATGAATTTCTTGGGTGTTCAAGTAAGGTAAGAGGTGTGTTGTGGGGTGTGTGTGTGTGACATTTATGGAATTGAAGAAGTATGATCATCATATTGTAGTTGTGTTAATTTGAACAATAAGAGGGAAAATTACATACTCTTTGTGAATTTACATGCTTGCATCTAATTATGTGAGAGATGAATTGTGTATGTATTGGAGAGAAATGGATTGTGATGGTGAGAGAGTGAAGAAGATCAAATCCATGTGCAAATGGTTGTATGTTTGTATCCCTATTTACACGCTTTTTGAACCATGATTTAGCAATTAAAAGATCCATCTTAGAGCCTTGCAAACACTCCCAAAAGAATGAGTTTTGCTGCAATTTTCGGACTGATTTCTTTGCCCAGACCGCACGAGCGGCCACGAGCACCGCACGAGCGGACATGAAGAAGAAAAAAGGAGTTTTCATTCTGTTTTTGGGAGCTCGAGCGGCCGGGTTCTTCCACTCGAGCGGAATTGGGCCGCACGAGTGGCCAAAGTGGGCGCACGAGCGGCCACCCCTGTTTCAGCATACACTGGATAACTTTGAACAAGCATATCTTTTGCATCCGGACTCCGTTTTGAGTGATTCTTGAGCCTAAAATCAAGCCCCGGAAGTCTAGTTTCCAATGGTGGTGGTATCACTCCCAAATTGTAAATACAAGAATAGTTATGCCCAAATTAGTGACGACTATTCACTTTCTGTTTACCGATTTGTACCATTTCTTCGTCTGAACCTTTCTCCTATCGATTCCTCCTATCTTATGAGGCGTGGATTATAACCTATGGAGGAATAATGAGTCTAGAACCACCATAGCTATTGAGTGAGGAATAAAAAGAGATTGGTTTTATTCTCATAATCTATTATGTGCATTGTGTTTGTAGGTCAAGATGAAGACATCGTTCCACCGCTATCAGAGACCTACCCCTGTGAGTAATAGTACGGTTGTTACTAACGTCTTATCCTTGTAAGTGATTACACTAACAGTTATGTCAGCTAAAAATCAATGTGAATGTTGAAAGGTTTACATATGTCGGTATGACTTTGGAATCATTTTGTTCTGTCAATAACGAACATTAACTCCATGTTATCTATAAACGAACTATGTCGTCTTTTAAGCATAAAGGGAACTTATGTTCATCTTAGAATGATGAAATTTGGGTGCATTTAAGATCATTCTGGGTTGCCACTAATGAATCAAGATTATTCTGTTATGTGACACATGAACTTGAGATTGTTCAGATCCTATGACAAAAATGCAAAGGTCTAATGTTATCATATAACCCACGTTAGAATGTGAAGTGTTCTATTCTCATGAAATGCAATGGAATGGCATGTATGCCCTTTGTTAATGGTATATTCGCTCTTGATCCTCGTTAATGTTTATGTTCTGCTATCTACGAGACAACTATGCTGATAATTAACATGCACATTCTGTTATCTGCAAGTTAGTGGCATTAATTCATGATGAACAAGTGAAATGTGGGTACATTATGAAACTACAGTAGTTATGTACCTTTGGAATGGCCCAATCTGTTAATGGTTGTTGTTAGCACTTTGTTAAATGTAACTTAATTATGCTAACTCATTTGAATGATAAAAAGAAACCGTGTGCCTCTGTATGACTATAAGACTAGTCTGCTCTGATGATATCTGTGGTTATTCCGTTATGATGTTCATTTCGTTTATATTATGACATGATGAGACTTATTGATTTCTAGTAAGGAACAAAGTGTTGTACGGAACTAAGTGCTACACTTTGGTGGGAGCCACCTCTAGAATCTGTGCGAGCCACCGCTTGAGTCCATACATATATGAACTGGGCTTAAAGTTGTTCTGTTATTTGTGGGCCGATGGCCGTTCTGATATTTCTGGGCTTAAAGTCGTTCTATTATTTTTGGGCCGATGGCCGTTCTGTTATTTCTGGGTTTAAAGTCGTTCTGTTATTTCTGGGCCGATGGTCGTTCTGATATTTCTGGGCCTATGGCCATTCTGTATCTGTTAGGCCTATGGCCGTTCTGTACATTACTGAGCTTAAAGCTACTCCGTTAAGCAAACTGAACCCATGGCTGTTTTGAAAATAATTACGGAAAGAAGTTAATCATATATCTCTGCAGTTATATGCTCTATCATTCAAGTTAACCATTACATTATTTATATACTATTATTCACTGAGTTTTACTGACTCTGTATTTTGTCCATTTCTGTAGGTAAGCATCCGGGAGGCCAGTCCTAACCCTTAAGGCTCGTCTCTCTCTTGTCAACCCCAGTGTGTCCAGGCACTTAGATAGAACCATACATTTTGCAAGGCTTTACTAGGTTTTTGGTTTATGCTTTAATTGTCTGTCTAAAGTCGAAGTGTATATAATCCTTTTACCTTTCAATATTTTTGTTATGCACCCAATTTTGAGGGCTGGGTCTGTATATGTATGTGTACATAGCTGAATTCTCAGATGCACGTCACTGTATGTTTATCTGCCTTATGTTCTGTTCGCGATCCTGGCATAGTAGTGACAAGTCAATGGATGTCATGTATGTTATTATATGATATTAAATGCTTCCGTTCAGGCCCCATATGATATGTATATCAGATTTAGTGTCCGTTTCTGAATAAGTCATGCCCAAACTTTTAGGGGCGGGTTTGGGGCATGACAATGCATTAGAATAATAATTACACATGAATAACTAGAAAGTGTTCTCTCTCAAATAAATACAACAATTATACAGGCCCAAGGTTTATATCCAAATATTCCAAAACAAATAATTACATGAGAATACTCTTATCTACACTTTATATAACAAATACACACAACGGACAATAGACTTCTTGAATCTTCAAACCGGTGTTTCCGACTTTATTGCTGAAAATGGTAAAAATAACGTAGGATGAGCAATTATTTCCAGTAGGGATCTATAGTGATTCTCAACAATAGGATCGATAGATATATGCGATCATGAATGCTAAAGAGTGATACATAAATAAATAATGTGCCTTTTTATACCCAAAATAAAATACACATAAGTAATACCTTCTTCATAAGAATCCACTAACGTTTCAAAGAAAACTCATCTTTTATCTTCTTCCCTTTCCGTATAATTTCAAACAAATTTTCCTAAGAATCCCTTTTTAACCTCACATAAGGATCTTAGGTCTATTAACCATGCATTACTAATGATCATACATCCCACTCTTTAATACACAACAAACCGTCACCCTACCATAATTCGCATAGCTCCAATATATATATATATATATATATTACAACACATATCACATAACTAATCTGTATAAACAAATCAATTCATTATCATCTTATCTCACTTACACAGTTCAATTCTCCAATTCAGAATATTACATTCATATATACAAATCCCATTATAATTATTCCATAAAAGTTCACAAAACAACAATCAGCTCCATTACCAAGCTATACGAGCAGAACACACGTTTTTTTGGGTGCTACTTTGGAAGGATTACGGAACCTCTATTAAGCGCCATGCTTTACTAGTCACAAGTTGGAAGGAACGTTGAACCTCCACAGATCTCAACAGACCACACAATTTTTCCAGGGTGCTACTCCGAAAGGATTGTGAAACCTCTATTAAGCGCCACGCTTTACCGATCACAAGCTAAAAGGAAACGAACCCTTATTCCAATCACATTCCACCAATTCATCATGTTATTCATTATTGGAACTCATAGATTAAACGAACTACATCATTCATTGTTTCCATTACACATTAACCCAACAAAACATCCCATAATAAGCATAAAGATTTATCTTTAAAATAATTATGATTTATTTTCCACAATATTCAATACTTTCAACATCAATCCACTTTTATTCAATTTATACATCCAAATTAACATCATATACTTTCTAAATTTCATTAACCCAAGTTGCATTACCATTTTCTCCCTCATAAACCATAATCATTTTTACAACATATAATTATCACCATTAATACTCACCTTAACCAATCATAAACTAATTTTCAAGAATTCAAGACCAATTGAAATAATTCATCATTTTGAAGATAAAATGCTTAACTAGGGCTCGACAAAAACTAGGGCTTTTTACCTTAATGTGCAAAATCATGTTCCAATTATCCAAAACTTCCTCAAATCCCATAATCATAAATTTAACTCCCTTGATTTGGAAACCCTTACTCCCTCTATATGCTTTTTAATAAAATTCCTCAAATGAGATTTTTATGCAATACAAATATACCACCCATCTATCTAGGAGAAAAAATTGAAGAAAAGTAAAGAAATCCCTACCTCTAGCAAGAAGAGAAAGAACCCCAAAATTCCAAAGTCGATGAAAACATGATACGCTCAGATTGATAGGGAACTCTCACCGTGCTCTTAGGTTTTATATAAGGAACATGGGTTAGGAAATTAGTAGAAAGAGATGAAAACCAAGTTTTATTGAGCTTGGAACTCAACAATGGTGGAAGAGAGAGAGAAAGAATCTTAGAAAATGAAGAAAAGTGAACCAAAAAGACTTTTAAAGATGTTGATCTTGAACAAACCGCTCGGGCGACCACTCCTACGCTTGAGCGTTAGATACACCACACCACTCGAGCGACCAACTCTAAGCTCGAGCAAACATCGACATCTCCCATAATCTCAAACCTGCAAAAGTACTAGAAACTTTGCAAGATCGCTCAAGCAATCAATCTATTGCTCGAGCAATAAGAAAGAAAAATGAAATTTTCTAGAGTGCTACAAAAAATGATTGCTAAGTTACCAAGATTGATCAAGGTTCATGGGTTCTCGGTTGACACATTTTTTTGACTCTCAGGTTAAAATTGAAATCAAATAAGAAATCGACGGTCTTTATTGAAAGAATTCAAAAGTGGGGCCCATAATAAAATTACCAAGGTCAGGGGCCTCTGCAGACACCCCATTTTTGACCGCCCTTACGACTTGGACGTCACCACTTGCACATCCAATGATGAATGTATATGCTTGTTAAGTGCTTGGAAGTCCTCAGCGGAATGCCACAACTTTGAGTTTTCAAACCCTGCACACCTATTGCCTCATTTTTGGACCAAAACCATAGATTTTCAAGTCTGCAACCTCGTGTGGCTTGCCGGCCACTACTATTGGCTGCCGGTCACAGCTTTTGGCTACCAACCACTGATGTGGCCTGCCAGCCAAAAGTGTGTTTTGCAGATATTTTTCTGCCAACTGTGCCAGCTGTTGGCACAGATGCATACACCTTCTTACAAGTTTATGTATTGATATTTTTGAGGGAGTGTGATGTTTTTCTATATATAGAGGACCTCCCCTCTTGCTTTCAAGGTTAGAAAATTTTGGAGCAAATTATTTTCTCTCTCTCCACAATTCTCTCTCTCTTGTAAATTTCTTAACCTTTTGCCTATACACCCTAAACCAAACCTTACCATCTTGGAGCTGAGGTACTTTTGAACCTTCTTTGAACTCTTGAGGGTGTGTTTGTGTTGAATTGTTGCTTGGAAATGTTCTCCTTTTCAAGAGGTATAAGGCTTAATTTGTTTCCTTATTTTGTTTGCTATTTTCTTACTATTTTTCTGTTGTTTTTGGGCTGTCTAAGCTCTGTAATTTTGGGCTTAAACTTGTGGTTTAAGGCCATAAAGGGTGAAGGGGTGGTTCACCTCTCTTTCCACCTTACTTCTCTGGCCTTTACCCTTGTGTTTCCCACCTTTACACTATCTTTTTTTGAGCTTTTAAACACTAATTTTCAGAGTTGTTTCAGTGGCTAAAATGTTATTTTGAAGTCCAAAATTGGAGGAATTAGCCTCCCCTCCTTGTGTCTTGCTTACTAGCCTAGCATGCTCCATGTTTTAGCTTATTGTTCTAGCTATTTTTGTCTTAAATCCAGTATATTTTAGGACTTATATAGCACTGTTTTAGGATTTTTTGTTTTTTAAGTGTTCATTGTATTTGAACCTTGTATTCCATGCTTGCAGTGTAATTTTCCTCATAGGTTTGGTGGTATAGGCCTTAGCCACCATCCTATTTGAGTTGATAGAATTTATTTATAGCTTTCCATACTTGTGATCACTTTTAATCACCTCTATGAACCCCCTCCTTTCTTGGCTTTTTCTTTGCTTTGAAAGTTGGTCCAAACTAGTTGCTTGTTTAAAGCATGAGATTGAGGTCTTGTGCTTAATGGTTTAATCTGTTTGGGGGTTCATTACCAATGGCATTACACTTCTCTCATGCCTTAAACTAACCCTTGGTTTAATGCTTCTTTCCATTAAAGGATTTAAAGCTCACTTTTGGACTTAATGAAGTAAGGAATGGTTGATAATTAAAATGGAGTAATAAAATTTGGACTAAAATGGTGCAAGATAATAACTTAGTTTGGGTTCAATCGGACGTTAATTGAACCCCTTAAGCCTTGAATCGTTTCATACTTGCTAGTGATGTAAACGGTTCAAGAGTCATTGTCAATCACTTCCCTTGATCAATCCTTGATAGAGAGGGGGTTTGAGAGTCTTATTTGTTGCATTTATTGAACTTGCCCCCTTTGGTTCATAGGCCATTATGCAATGAAATTGCATTCATTGATGGTGTGTGAATCAAGTTTACCACTCCTTTGAGCTGTTTGATGACAAGGAGGGGTAAGTTGTACAAACAACCCTTGAGAATACCATGTGCTTGCTCTGTTTGTTCTCTGTTGCAGTAGGAAGAACAAGCCTTTTATGGCTGGCAGGCTACCATTTGGGTACGACAGGCCACCACTTATAGCCTGCCGGACACCTTTGCAAAATCCAGCAATAGTTTTTTGAAATACAACGAGTTATTTTTTAGGAGGAAAAACAATGCAAGTGTTCTACTATACAACAGGGGCTTCTTAGCAGCAGAATAGTGGCTTTTTTGAGTGGAAATCCGTACGCATGCATGAACACTCCTTACTCCTCGAGGCTGTTTTAGTCTAATTACTTAGTTTAGATATTTGTTATAATTAGATAGTTGTAGCTAGTTAATTTTGTAGAGTGTTATAAATAATTAGTTAGCTATAATAATTAATTAATTTGTTGTAATAATTAGTTAAGCAGCTTAGTTAATTTATTCATTTGGATTTGTAATAGTTAGTTAATTCATGGTAATTAGCTTAGCTAGTTAGTTTATTCAGACCCTCTTACGCGAGGGCAAGCAATTGTAATAATGTGTATATCTTCCAACCCTACGTCTTTCTCCCTTTTATTTAACTGCTTATGATAGTTAGTTTAGGGCATCATGTTTCATTTAGCATCTCTCATGCTTGCATCCATTTGTTTTGCATACACCGAGGATTGGCGCATCATTCTAACTTTAGTTTAACGCTTCTTTGAAAACGTGCTTAGACCGCATACTATCAAACTGATGTTATGTTAAGTAGCCGACCCTATTAGTTACATATCGCATGTGTTGCATTAGGCATCTTTCATTAGTTAGGATCATGCATTTTTCTAACTATTTTCTCTCTTTTTGGCTTAGAGAGCTTTTATTCGCTTTAGCATGTTGTACAAATGTGATTGTTGCCATGTCTAGTAAGCTTGCCATGAGGCTAATTGCTTAAATGATAACCTGTTTGAATGCCTATGGATGAAGGCTAATTGCTTGAAATGGGATAGTTTGATTCATGTATATTTGAGCCCACTTTTTCAAGTGGCACTGTAGACAACCCATTTTTGACCGTCCTCAAGACTTGGATGTCATCGTTTGAACACTCGATGATCATCCTTGTTTGTGCTCGTCTTGAGTTCTCGGAGGTTTCAGCTACGCGCCTTGCCTCAAGACCTCTCGACTCGTTTGTTTTGTGTTTGGTTTTGCACCAAACACTTGTTGTTTTGCTTCTGAGGGTGGGAAATAGCTTGTTGGCCATCCCCACACCTCACCGGCCATGGCCTAAGGCCACCGGCCCTGTTTTCCCTGTACCGGCCAAAAGTGTTGGCCGGTCGGCAATGTTTTTGGTCGGCCGGCCATTGTTTTGATCAATCGGCCACTTTTTTCTAGCCAAGACCTTTTCTTGAGGAGGTTTGAACCTTTTGAACCCTTGTTTTAGCTTCTTGAGGAAGCTTGAACCTTTTTAACCCCTCATTTTAGCTTCTTGAGGAAGCTTGAACCTCTTGAACCCTTGTCTAGCTTCTCCAAGAAGCTTGACCCTTTTACTCTAGCTTCTCCAAGAAGCTTGACCCTTTGCTTCAAGCTTCTAAGAGAAGCTTTAGCCTTTCTTAGCTTCTTGAGGAAGCTTGACCCCTTAGCTCTAGCTTCCTCAAGAAGCTTGACCCTTTTTGCTTTAGCTTCCTTAAGAAACTTAGCCCCTTTGCTCCAAGCTTCTAAGAGAAGCTTGGACCTTTGTTCTTCTATAAGAGGGAGCCTCTCCCTCATTAGAAATGGTTCCAAAAATTTTGCTAAGGCAAACAATATACATCTCTCTATATCTCTCTATTTTGAGCTCCAAATTGCTTGGTTCTTCGCCCCTTTGCACACCAACTCTTAGCCTAACACCTCCATCATCAACCTAAGCATCTTGGAGGCCATTTTCAGAGGCTAAGGGACTGGTTTTTGGTCCAAGAATCTGCTGGTTTCGCAGCTGTGCATCAAGGGTGAGAAACACCCTCTTTATTCCCCATTTTTGCATAGACTTTTAGCCTATCTTGCATGCTGTTTTGAGCTTAACTTATAACTGATAAAATTTCTGTTTTTGCATTCTTTTGAAGTTTGTTTAAGATCACTTTTGTGTTTGGGGTTGTTTACCCCCTCTGAGGCCTTGTTTGGCCTCATTTTTGTGCCTTTTTTGTGAGCTTTGGGACCACCTTGTATTGGCCCTCTCACCACTAAAATTCAAAGGGATTTCAGTGGTGGGGATGGTGTTTTGAGGTCCTAAAACGGAGAGGGCCATCCCCTCTCCTTATTGTCTTATTTACTTGCATTTTTGGCCTTACAAAGGAGCCCATATTTGTACACTTCTTGAGCTCGGTTCAGGCCTTTGTCAGTGAGTTTTAGGGCCTGCTTGAACTCTTTCCAAAGCTTTTTTTGTCATTTAAGGCTTGCCTCTTGCATGTGTAGAGCAACCCCCTTCATAGCTTTTCAAAGTAGCACCTCATTCTTGCATGTATTAGATACATTCCAGTGGGTATTTGGTCATATTTTGGCATGTCATGAATCTGTTTTGGGCTGGTTTAGTGACCCCTTGAATGCCTCATACACTAGTAGTGTAAATCCCCTAAACTAGCTTCACATGCTTCATGCTTTGTCATGCCTTGCTAGCTTGTTTGGTTTACACTTCAACATGTTTTTGGTAATGTTTTGCCATATCATGACCCTATCCATAGTTGGTTTGGTCATCCTTTGCATGCTCCATATAGGTGTAGAACAAATCTTCTTTACTAGCCTCTTGTGCATGATGTTTTGACTCATCATCCTAGCATATTTTGACTTTACTCTAACATGATTTTATGCTTATTTTGGGCTATCCTAGGACTTTTTTGGGCTGCCATGGCCATATCACTCATGTTTTGTATAGCTATAGTGTAAATGATTAGGCTAGTCTTGGGTTTTGAGGCCCCTACCATGTATATCATGAGTGTTTGCATCCTTTGGAGTCATTTTGGAATCATTTAGTGTGCCATTTCAGAGCTGGAATGTATGCCATTGTATGCCATGTTTCATCCTTGCATTGCTCTTGGAGAGTTGCATTTTGTGCCTTAGGCTTGGAGGCCTTGCATTGCGCATGTTTGCATGAATCTTGGGCCTTGTTCTCATCTCATATGGCCACTGTTTTGGACCTATTAGAGAGCTGTCCATCTTGGTGTAAGTCCATCCTTTGCATGTTCTTGCATGCTCGCCTTGCATGTTGTTACATACTTGGCTTATTAATATGTTGTTGCATGTTTAAGTGATATCGCATTTGGCATGCATCTTTGATTAAGTTGCTTAACATGTTGTTACATGTCTTGCATACTTGCATGTTTAAGTTGCACTTTGCATGCTTGTTAGCTTGCATACTTGTTACATGCTTGCATGTTTGCATACTTGTTCACATGCTCATATTGCATGCTTAGTTTGCATACTTAGGTTGCATATCATTGCATGCATCCCATCCCTCTTGATCAATCATGATAAAGATTGGGGGCCTTATGTGTTTGTGTGCATTACATTTGACATTGAAATGCACACTTGGCCTCTTGGGCATCATGCATCGAAATGCGTGATTGGTGGCCCGAGGGTCGAGAACCATCCTTCCTTGAGTTTATAACATGATAGGGAGGTTGGTTGTGAAAATATTGCATCGTAAATGCTTTGCCATGCTCTGTTTGTCCTCTGCTGCTGTCAAACAGGATTCTGCAGGAATGGATAGCTGACCGACCACATTGAGTGCCGGCCGACTACATATTTTTGGCCGAGAGCCATACTTTTGGTCGATGACCAGTTTCCCATGGCCGGTGATGTTTCCTCTTGGTCGGTGACATCCCATAGTGTTCAGGGAGTGTTCCAGAACCAACCTTGGACTTTTGCAATTTTCACAGGCATAAAGCAGTGTAAACAAAGGCAACATGAGCATGGCGTTGGATTTGTGAGCGGAGCTGAGCATGCATACATTCATCCCTCTTCCCGAGGCTATTTTACTGCTTTCAGTAGCTTAATTAATTTGTCAATTAGTTAGGTGGTTTTGTAATTAATTAATTAGCTTGTTAGTTAATTAATTTGTATTATTCATTCGGTCCCTCCGAGAGAAGGCGAATTATGTAATAAGCGTGTTTGTGTGTGATGCATGTCTTCCAACCTCCACTTCTTTCTCCTTTTTACTTACCTGTTTTTGATGGTTAGTACTAGGGCATATTTCAATTAGCATCCTTATGCTCGCATGTTTGCATCATTCATCTGTATTGCATGCACCGAGCTCGGCACATCATACTAACTGCATTGTATTTTCCATTCCAAAGTTGAATACATGCTATCTGTAGCATTTCATATGCCATCTTAGAATAGCCGAGCCTATTATAGTTGCATTTTGCATGTGTTGCAGACCATCTTCAGTGCCGGCCGGCTATCCATTGTTGGCCGAGAGCCTCACAACTGGTCGATGACCACTTTTCCATGGCCGGTGACCATTCCTCTTGGCCGGTGACCTCCCATAGTGTTCAGGGAGTGTTCCAGAACCAACCTTGGACTTTTGCAATTTTCACAGGCATAAAGCAGTGTAAACAAAGGCAACATGAGCATGGCGTTGGATTTGTGAGCGGAGCTGAGCATGCATACATTCATCCCTCTTCCCGAGGCTATTTTACTGCTTTCAGTAGCTTAATTAATTTGTCAATTAGTTAGGTGGTTTTGTAATTAATTAATTAGCTTGTTAGTTAATTAATTTGTATTATTCATTCATTCCCTCCGAGAGAGAGCAAATTGTGTAATAAGCGTGCGTGTGTGTGATGCATGTCTTCCAACCCCCACTTCTTTCTCCCTTTTATTTACTAGCTTATGATGGTTAGTTTAGGGCATGTTTCAATTAGCATAGTTATGCTCGCATGTTTGCATTCATTCATCTGTCTTGCATGCATCGGGCTCAGCGCATCATGCTAACTGCATTGTATTTCAATTCCAAATTGAATACATGATTATCTGTTGCATCTCATATGCCATCTTAGAGTAGCCAAGCCTATCTTAAGTTGCATTTTTGCATGTGTTGCATTAGGCATCTCAGCATAGTTAGGATTCATGCATGATTTCTAATTAGCTTCTCTTTTGGCTTGGAGTACTCGGTAAGCTTTTATGCTTTAGCATCCTTGCATGTGTGTGAGTGACTGCCATGATAGCATGCTTACCATGAGGCTATGTGCTTATTTGATATAACTGCCTAAATGCCTGTGGGTGAAGGTTGGGCTGCTTGAGTTGAAATAATTCATTAAAATCCATATTTTAGCCTACTTGCGAGTAGCAAAACTCAAACCATTTTTCCGAACAAACGAATATGCAATGCTTTATTCCAAATTAGGTGATCTAGTCTATACTTGTTTTGCTGCGCGCATCACATAGCAACTCTAGGCTAATAAACCGGAATAAGAGCACATAATGTTTTCAAAAAATCGATATCATGGTTAGTAGAGGCCGATCTTTGATCGGGTGAGCGGGGGTGCTCATAGCTGACCTTCCCCAATCGTACCCAAGTTCCCGAGCCGAGGCAACTTTGGTGATGACAGACATGTGGCCTTAGGCAACGAGTCAGGGTTTCCTAGATTTCCCCAAAATAAAACATTTAGGTGGCGACTCTGTATCTGGCAAAGCAGTCCATGTTTGGCACTTCTTTCTAAAAATCTATTTTTCAAAACGATTTGCCGAATTTGGACTCTTTGGTGATTTATCAATCTCACATCGCACATTGTGAGATCAGATTAAGAACCGTGACAATTTGAGTCAGAACTGTAGTGAGCCCAAATGAACAAAACGGGATTTTTCCCGGGACGTTCTGTGACGTCTACAGGCACATTCGCAAACTCTTTTCAAAAACTAACATGAAATCAAATGTTCCAATTCTTGCAAACTTAGCCTATACTTGTGTGCGCATCACATAGTAAGTTAGTCTAATAATCGAAACAAGAGCATATAATGTGGATAAGAATCAAATCATGATTAGTAGAGGTCGATCTTTGATCAGGAGAGGGGGGTGCTCAATTCATGACCTTCCCATCTCGTACCTCAGCTCTCGAGCCGAGACAATCTTCGTGATGACGGACACATGGCTTTTGGCACGAGTCATGAATTTTCTAAATTTTCCAAAAATATTTAGGTGGCGACTCTGTATCTGGAAAAGCAATTCATTTTTGCCATTTTGATTCAAAATCGATTTTCCAAAAAGATTTGCTGGATTTGGACTCTTTGCTATTTATCTATTTCACATTGCACTTGTGGAATCAGATTCAGAACCGCAGGAGTCCAATACTGTAGGGCTTATTCGACTTCCGAAAGAGGGCACGAAAAGTCGAGCTACAACCTCACAGTTAATATTAGGGTGTCAAAATTGGTTACTAAGCTAACTGGGTCAATTAGGGTTTGTATGGATTCATTTGCTATGCGTTGTCAGTTCTAGGGTTAATTTTGCAAATAAACATGGAACTAAGGGCTTTCTTATAAAATCTCAAAATTTAGGGACTTAATAGGGCTTTCAAAAGTTAGAGGTCTCACAGAACCTCTCACCATACAGTAGTGTCTCCAAAGTTTCAAGGAAAAAATGACCATAACTAGCTCTAGATCTCATGTCGGATAGTTTCTCTCGTGATTCTTCAGTTAGCGTGAGCCATGTGCCACCACTATATCCTCTTGCATCAAAACACACTCCAAACCTTCCTTAAATGTATCACAATACACCGTGTAACCCAAACCTCACCCCATAATGATTAGGATTGGTGCAGTAGTCAATCTAAACTTCAACTCCTAAAAAGATCTCTCACATGCCTTTTTTTCAAATGAGTTTCACCCCTTTCCTAGTCAATCTAGTCAACGGTGATGCTAGGGTAGAGAAATCTCTCACAAAACACCTATAATAACTGGCAAGTCCCAAGAAACTACAGATCTCCAAGGCATTCTTAGCTCTCTCCCATTTTTGTACTACCTCAACCTTAGAAGAGTCCACAGTAACCCCATCCCCAAAAACTACATGGCCTAGAAACTTTACTTCAAAAAGCTAGAATTCACACTTCTCATATTTAGGGTACAATCGGTGCTCCCTAAGCAACTATAGGACAATACAAAGGTGCTCCTTGTGCTTCTCCTCAAAGGGTGAGTTGATCAAGATGTCATCTATAAAGACAACTATGAATTTATCGAGATGATTTCAAAAGACTAAATTCATCAAGTCTATGAAAGTGGTAGAGTCATTAGTTAAGCCAACTGGCATGACAAGAAACTCATAGTTGCCATATCAATTACGAAAGGCTGTCTTCAGAATGTCCTCCTCCTTCACTCGCAACTGATGATAACCCAGCCTTAGGTTAATTTTTGAAAAACATCAGGAAACTCTAAGTTGGTCAAAAAGGTCATATATTATAGGCAATGGGTATTTGTTCTTAACTGTAACCCTATTCAACTTGTGGTATTCAATACGTAAGCGCAACGAACCATCCTTATTTTTAGCAAAAAGAGCTGGTGCTCCCCATGGCAAGGTGCTAGGGCATATAAAGCCCTTGTCTAGTAATTCTTGCAACTACTCTTTCAAAATGAGCAATTTGGACAATACGAACCTATAAGGTGACATGGAGATGGGTGTCGTGCCAGGCACTAAGTCTATGAAAAACTCAACCTTGCGAAGAGGTGGTAATTAGGTGAGATCTTCCGAAAAGACATCCAGGTACTCACAAACCACTCTAGGAAAGGTACCTCGAACTATGCTACCCCCCTCAGCAAGCATGATTGCAAAGAGGAAATTAAGTTTGCCTCGACCCCGTAGGTCATACAACGGCGGTAACAAGTTATCACTCCGATTTCCCAAAAATAAAATAATCCCCATCTGGTGTGCACATGATAACCCTTATACAGTGGCAATCTATGGTGGCGTGATAGGAAGACAACATATCCATGCCTAAAATGACATCAAAAACCATTATTTCTAATACAATGAAGTCAAAAGAGAGTCGCCAACTGGCAACCTCAATGTCATAACCACGGCATACCCAATTCAAAACAACTTTATCCCCAACAGGTGACTCTACCATGAGCGGAGACTCTAGTTGATCAACCTCCAACCCTAGAACAGAGACGAATACAAATGATACGAATGAATAAGATGCTCCAGTGTCTATCAGTACATTATCTCAACTATTAAACACAAGATATGTACCTCTCACAATAGAAGCCCGAATGACTGTTCGAAAGTGATAACAACATACACATCCTTGAAGTCTCTACTCAATCTGCTCACCACTTGGGTCATAGGCCTGTTGTATGGATGGTGCAGAAGTGGTCCCATGAACTGCCCCGAATAACTACTTAGACTAGGCAAGGTGAAGCAACTGTCTCTGACTTTAGCCTTGATGATAGCCTCCTGACAATCAAGACCCTGAAGCACTAGTTGTCCCAACTAACTGAGGACAGAACCTCGTCACATGCCTAGACTAACCACACTGATAACAAATATGTGGTTGACCCCTACCCAATGTCTGGCTCTGAGAACAAACCGAAGATTGGTGTTGTTGGCTACCCCTTCATAGACATAAGAATTGATGATCTGGCTTGTTGGGGTGGTGACTGAAAGGATAACGAACCCCTCAACCTCTTGGATGACCTTATATCTCCCTGAGGCTTTGAAAACCCTTGCCTCTTAAGCCTTCATTTCTTTTCCTCTGCCTCTAACATTACCTCCACATGCACAGTGGACAACACAAGCCTATCATAATCACGGATCATTTTTTCCATCACTTTTATCAAAATCCATGGCCTCAATATCTTTTCAAACTCCAGACATCGGCGTTCCTTAGTCGCCACAAGATCAGGTGCAAATCAGGACAAACTAGTAAAGGTGGCCTCAAACTCGGCCACTATGGAATCAAACTGCTTGAGTTCCTCAAATTCTTCCCTCAGACGCTCTCTTGCAGTGGGAGGAAGTTATTTCCCCTAAAAGGCATAAGAAAATGCCTCTCAAGTATGCTCAATATGACCTTTGGCGTACATCCACCATTAGCCAGCGTGTCCCTTTAACTGGTAGGTGGCAAATGCTACCCGAAGTTCACCCTCACGGATGTCTAGAATCTTAAAAGATTTAGTGATTTGGTCTAACTATTCATCAACCTTCAATGGTTTAGCACTACTATGGAACTTAGTGGGGTTTGACCGAAAGAACTCCTTCAGAAAAGAGGTACTAGACTCTACTTAGAATCTTGAAAGATTTAGTGATTTGGTCTAACTATTCATCAACCTTCAATGGTTCGCCACCGCCGTCGAACTCGACAGGGTTTGAGCGAAAGAACTCATTTTTTAGAAAGGAGGTCCTAGACTCTTCCTCAATGGTCCTAGCCGCTTCGGTCTAATGCCCTTGTTGCATCTTGGGTCAATGGTGCGGCCACGTTGTTTTGTCCAACTCCATCTTCTTGGAGAGGGATATCTTACTGGGCCGGAATACCCTGACCACTCCGTGGAGGTCAACCATAGCCTCTACCATGTCCAGACATCCTATATGAAAGTAGGGGTAAAATTAGATTCATAATTTCTATGCCCACACGTCACTTCACACGTCACACACGCATAATTATAAACCTACTCATGCAACTACTTCACGTAAAGCAAACCACATCAACACATAATCACATAAAGCACATACGAGTTACTCCCCTAAGATACAATTAGTCCCATGACTCCCAAAGACCTCCAAGTGGAAAAAGCATTAATCAAGTGCCTTTCCAAAAGGAGCTCGATGAATGCAATGGACACAAGTCGTATCCTAGAAGTGTAACCCCATACCCACATAGCCACAGAAACACATATAGCATATAAGGCAACTAACATCTCATCCTAGCACGATAGGCAGAAGCCACATCCCATGAGCTCAACGTGTTCAAACCTGATTAGCTCTGATACTAAGTTATAACACCTCGATAAATTAATCCTCAACAATTATTGTAGGCATCCCATTTTTGACCGCCCCTAAGACTTGGGCGCTACTGATGGTTTACTTGGTGATGAAAGATGTGCAGGGCAAAGGTTCGATTTCTTCGGCAAGGAGAGAGACAAATCCCAACCTCACACCCCTTTTTGGACCAAAAATATTTTGACTAAATGATTTTGAGACCTTAAAACCCTCTCTTTCAAAATATCTTTTGAAAAAGTTCCTACGATGTTCTGACGCTCGCATTTTGTTAAATGCCGCCCTTTTCGATAAACCGAGCAAGGTCAAAGTGGAAATGAATGAAAGAGAGATGAACTATTTTGGAAAAATCTTCAAAACACCTTGCTTAGGGGTTTGGATTTGAAGAAAAGAGGAGAGGAGAGAAGAAAACAAGTTAGAGAAGAAGTTCGGCATGAATTCGAGTAGGATCGAAGCTGAGCAATCTTCACTCAAATAGGTATAACTTTTTGTACAGTTTGAATTTTGATGTGCGGATGCCACCATTGGAAAGAAGACTTCCAGGGCTTCAATTTAGGCCCAAGAATGACCTGAAAATGAGTCTAGATGAAGGAGTTATGTCCATTTGAAGTTGGGCCTAAAAAGCAGATTTTTCTGTCTAACCAAAGGTGGAAGTTTCTAACCATGAATGGGATTTTTTGGCCATGTGCCGGCCATCAGTGAAGAAGTGCCGGCCATTGATGCAAAAAAGTAGTTTTTGGCAAATATTTTTGCTCCAGCTATTCCAGCTGTCTCTCTTGAGATATTTTCGACCAAAGCTTGTATTTTTCTATATATAGAGAGGCTTCTCTATGGTTTTAAAGGTTAGAACAATTTAGGAAGAAGTTTGGGAGCCTCTCTCTCTACAATCCTCTCTCTAGATTTCTCTGTCTAAAGCTTTTGTGCTTAGAAGCTTGCATGCCTCAATCTTTAACCTATCAACCCTTAACAAGAGTGGTTCATCTTTGGGTTGAGGTTGCTTGAGGCTCTCTTAGAACTCCTTAAGGTGGTTTTGACTTGGTTTTGTGCCTCAAAGTGTGCTTGGCTTCAAGAGGTATAAGACTCACCCTTTAAGCTTGTTTTCATACTTGTTTTTACCACCTTTGCAAACTGCTTTTGGCTTGGCTTGGCTTTGAACTGAAAAAAAAAACTCTGTTTTTCAGTCCTAAAAATGGTGGTTTAAGCCCCTTTTGAGTTTGGGGGTGGTCCACCCTTCTTGTCTCTTTGCTTGTTAAGCTTTTGTACCATCTTTCAAAGCTTTCTAAAACAACTTTTTTTGGCCTTTTAACCACTGAAATCCAGGGGATTTTTAGTGGTAAAAAGTTGGTTTTGAGGGCCAAAATAGGAGGGGGTAACCTCCCCTCCTTGTATCTTGGTTGCATGTGTAGATGGCCTAATAGTTGAGCATGCTTGTCTACCCTTTTGTAGCTTAGTTCAAGCATGTTTTAGGCTATATTTTGGCATGCTTTAACTCTGTTTTGAGTGGTCTTCGTCATATATGCTTTGCCTTGCATGGCTATAGTGTAATGCCCCTTTACTAGCTTTCTGTTTTAAAGCCTCTAGCATGCTTTGATTGGGTTATTTGCATGCCATAGCATCATTTAGCATGTAATTTCCAAGCATATTCCTCTGTCACACTCTCACATATTTCACTCTTTCATCACTTTTGAGAGTTGTGCCTTATGCCTTGTTTATGAGCCAATATATAAGCATGTTTTTCTTGCTTTTCATGCTACCATTTCAACTCGTTTTGGCCACTTTTTTGGTATGTTTGAGGTCTGTCTAGGGCTGGTTTGGCCATTTGAGTTTGATATTGCATGGTTCTAGTGTAAAGCTCTTCACTAGTCTTAATGCTTAAATCTCCTAACATGCTGTACATGAGTTGTTTGCATGTTAGAGTCTTGTGTTTCATGCCATTTCATCACTAAAATTCTGCAACCTCTCTCATTTCTTCACTTTTGATTTGCTTTGAGGGTTGGTTAACCTTATGCATGTGTTTAAGCTTGAGGTAGAGTTCATGCTCAATGGCTTTAACTCTCTTTTGAGGGTTTCTACTAGTCAAAGGCATGGACTCCCTTATGTCTTAAACCATCCTTTGATTAACCCCTCTCCCATTAGAGGACAATCACTTGGACTTAACCGGCTAATCAATGGCTCAGTAATGTAAAATATGTAAACAAGAATTGAATCAAGTAAAACATGCCAAGATAAGCATGTTATGCGTTGCATTGCATTGTGTTCAATCGGACATTATGTTGAACACAAGGAAGATTGGTTCATTTCATACTTGAAAGTGATGAAAATGAGCCAATCCCCTTTGTCTCCATTTCCTTTGATTATCCATGATAAGGTAGTGGTCCTAGAGTCTTGTTTGTCTTGCATTTATTGAATGTGTACAAGTTGGATCTTTGGCCATCATGCATTCAAAATGCTTGCTTGATGGTTTTGGATCCAATGGTGTAACTCCTTTGATGTTTTAAGATGATAAGGAGAGGCATGGTACAAACATACCTTTGGGAGACCCTCAATTTTCCTCTATTTTGTGCTCTATTGCAGTTTGGTGTTGTAGCACACCAGTGGCCGGCAATGCTTCATCCTTGGCCGGCAGAGCCCACTCTTGCCCAGAAGATGGCCGGCAGGCCACTGGTGCACTCTCCAGCAGTGTTTTGGTAAGGCAGAGCAGAAAGTTCATGGAGACACCCTGCAAACAGAGCCTCTCAATAGCAAACCGGTGGCCTTTTCGGGGCAAGAAACCGAATGCATGCATGTTCAACTTTCTGGAGCAGAGCTAAAGTAGTGTAATTTAATGTTTTACTTATTAGTTAGCATTGGTTTTGTAATTTAATTAATTAGTTTGCTAATTGATTAAATGTTGTAATAATTAGTAAGTAGTTTACTAATTATTCAATTTGATTGTGTAATAATTAATCTAATTAGTTTAATTAGCTTAGCTTAGATTAGCTTAGCTTATTCATTCGAACCCTCCTTCGAGAGGGCGTAATGTTGTAATAAGTGTGCGTGCGTGTGTGCATGTCTTTCAACCCCACGTCTTTCTCCCTTTTATTTAACCACTTTCGATGGTTAGATTAGGGCACATTTTCAATTAGCATACCTTATGCTTGCATGTTTGCATCATTCATTTGTTTTACATACACCGGCCTCGGCGCATCATTCAAACTGCATTGTATTTCAATACCTATTTGAATACATGTATCAAACTGTTGCATTCATATGCCATCTTAGGTAGCCGAGCCTATTTATTTGCATTATTGCATGCGTTGCATCAGGCATCTTTGTATAGTTAGGATCATGCATGATTTCTAACTAGCTTTTGTTTTGGCTCGGAGTACACTGTAAGTATTACACTTTAGCATACTTGCATGAGTGTGAGTGTTGCCATGATAGCATGCTTTCCATGAGGCTATTTGCTTATTTGATAAACTGCATGAATACCTGTGGATGAAGGCTTTATTGTTTGAATTGGAACAATTCAATGATTGTGAGTTTTAAGCCCACTTTACGAAGTGGAAAAATCATGTTTTAAGCCCACTTGAGGGTGGCAAATCCGCGCTTTAGCCCACTTGAGGGTGGCAATTTCAAACCATTTTTGGAAAACAAACATGAGTTGTTTTGTTCCGATTCTTGCGATTTTGGTCTATACTTGTATGTTGTGCGCATCACATAGTAAATTAGCTAATAACTAGAATAAGAACACATGTGTTTATGAAACAACATATCATGTTAGTAGAGGCCGATCTTTGATCAGGCGAGCGGGGGTGCTCATTTCGAGACCTTTCCCTCTCGTACCCAAGTTCCCGAACCGAGGCAACTTTGGTGATGACGGACACGTGGCCTTTGGCACGAGTCAGGGTTTTCTAAATTTCCCAAAATAAAATATTTAGGTGGCAACTCTGTAATCTGGCAAAGCAGTCCAGTTTGGCATTATTTGATTCAAAATATGATTTTTCAAAACCAATTGCCAGATTGGACTCTTTGGTGATTTATCAGTCTTACATTGCACTTTGTGATATTAGATTCAGAACCGTGACAGGAGTCCGAAATGTAGGACAACCAATTCGAGCCCTCTCCGAAAGGGGGGCGCGCGAAGAAAGTCGAGTCCACAATTATAAATTCTTTAAATTATATTTCCAAATAATAATCTTAATTTGATATATATATATATAGAGAGAGAGAGAGAGAGAGAGAAGATTAGCGTAACACCCAAAAATATTTCTCTTTCTCATTGAACTTCCATTTCATTACACATTCACCATACAATCTTCATGTCCACATTTAAAATAAGAATACATGTAATTCAAAAAGTTAGAGAAGAGTCTACACTAGGATGCCTTAATGGCTTACAGTTTCTCAAGACTTTAGGATCGATTTACAAAAAAATACAATAACACAAAATAACTTGGACATGTTAGCTCAACGTCTATGTCGCAATAGGCATAACAAAATGAGCGTTCATGCTCCACAAAGATTTGTCTGCATTATCCACTCAATGGGATAGTGCCTTTTCATCTTGACCTAAAAGGTTGATATTATAGGAATGAGCAAAATTGCCCAATAGAGAATACATTTAATAAGCTATATAAACATTTGATTTAATCATGCATAACCCAAAAACCATTTATCCAAGAATTTTATTCAAACGACTTCCCAAGGTTATATAAATATAGAAAAGAATATAAACATTTCCAAACAATCCCACATTCTTCGTCCTCACATGCATGGGCTAGTGGTGTAGACACCCCATTTTGACCGGCCCTAAGACTTGGGCGTTATTTTCTGAACACCCAATGATGAAAGTTGGAATGTGCTATTTTACAAATTCCTCA
This sequence comes from Camellia sinensis, assembly GCF_004153795.1. Taxonomy (NCBI): domain Eukaryota; kingdom Viridiplantae; phylum Streptophyta; class Magnoliopsida; order Ericales; family Theaceae; genus Camellia; species Camellia sinensis. Next base: position 416,530 of record NW_021025259.1, read on the forward strand.
GCTGGAAAGTCGGGTTCAAGCTTAAATCCCAACTTTACACCTGTTTTGGGTAAACTATTTTAGACACTCTTAAAACTTTTTGAAATCTTTTGGCCATGTAATTGCAAACACTTCTACAAAGTTTCGAGACTCGCATTTTCAAAATTCAAGTGTTATATTTTTTCAGTAAATTGAGCGACAAACTGAAAATGAGTTGAAGGAATAAGAATTCTCTAGAAAACAAAAGTCTTGTTTTTCCTTTCAAAAAATTGTCTAGACAAACGATTTTTTGTCTAGCCAAACGATTTTTTGTCTAGCAAGATGATTTGTCTGGGAAACAGAACAATTTCAGGAAAGTTGGCTCCCATGCACATCAGTAAGGCCACCTATCCATTTTTCAAATATTTTCTATCTCAAATTCTATAAATATCAATTTCCCACTTCATTTTCAAGGGTTAGAAATTTTCCAAAGGCTTTAGCTCAAACACTCTTCACTATTACACCTCTTTTCACTAATACACCACCCAAACTCCATTAAAGCCAAGATTTGAAGCTTTTATCTGAGATTTCAAAACATATTCAATAACCTTGAGGGTGTTAGGAAGAAATTTTGATAATCAAAAAACTCACCCTCTTTCAAGAGGTGAAGCTTTAAACTATTCTCATCTTCTCTCTCATTTTCTTCATTTATAAGTTTTATATCTCATTGTTAGCTTGTTGTAATTATGTGATGGGTCCTCATGGATGTGGAGGAAACTAGGATGTAGCCACCCATCCAATGAGTTGATTATTATCTTCACTTTCTTACACTTCTCCACACTTTTCTTGCTTTTTAGTGCTATAATTCATTGTTGTTGTACATAGATGTGTTAATTGGAACCTTGTAGATGTAGAGGAAAGTAGAAAGTGGCCACCCATCCACAAGTTCGATTATGTAGTTTAGTTTCTTTCATTTTTCATACACTTTCTTATCACTTATCTCATCATTTCATCCATACTCAATTTAATGAGTAGTTGTGATTGTTACATGGAGTCACTTGGATGATTCTTGGGATTTGATGTTAGGAAAGTCGTTGGTTTTTACTTTGGTTGATTTTCTTGGAAGTAAAGTAAAGATGTTGAAAACTCAACCCATTTTGAACATGGAAATGGATGGAAGCATCCTTATTCTGTTAGTAGAAAAGGAGTCTTCAATAAAGCAAAGCTTCCACCAAGACATAATGGGCATGAATCTACACTCTCGAATTAATAGCATGGATTTGGGTACTAACCTATCCTTATTCACAAGGAGATGGCTATAGGTTCCCATTCATTTCTTGAGCTAGAATTTTTTCTTGCTTTAATTCATTTTATTTTATGATTTTTTGTCAAATATATGTTGTATATAGTCATTTGTGTTATTGATAAGGGTTAAGGCCTATCTACTCCTTCTTTGGCTAGTCTCTGTAAGAGAAAGGAGTAGAAAGGATGAGCACCCCTTTGAAGATGTGTGTAGATCCTATTTTGGATTTCCTGCACAAAATAGAGTTTCTCTCAGTGGTTATATTCAATCGAATCCCTTTCCATCCATTTGGATAATTTTATATTAGATTAATTTCTTAGAGCAGAACATGGCAATTTCCGAGGAGTGCTATCCTGGGCAGTTGTGGTTGCTATTTGTAATTTACTTTTAATTTCATTATGATTTGTTAGATTCAGCTTTAATTTGGCTGAATCAATTCATTGTTGTAATAACTTCCAACCCACGTCTTTTTCTTTTCTTATTCATTCAATTGTTGTAATAACTTCCAACCCCTTGTCATTATATCCCATTTATTTCTATGCTTTCCATATATGTTGCATCATGTTTCATTTATCATACTCATGCCTTGCATCCATTCTTCATACATTTAGATTCATCTTATTTGCATCTGTGGGCTTATCATTTACTATGTGATTTCGTGCACTACCTCATGCCTTGAAATGATTCACATATCATGTACTTAACAATCAAATCTATAGTTGCATTCTGGTGTACGTATTGTATTAGTATTTTGTATGTAGGATCATGCATATTTTACCACCTTTTGTTTCATCTTCATATTCAGATGCGAGTAAATACTATGTGAGTATTTATGGCTTTAACATCCCACTTGTACATGATTTTCTTATTATGTCTACCATTATACCATGTGGCTATTTGCTTAATTGATATATCTCTATGGTTGCTAGTGGATGGAGGTTGTGTCGTTCAATTTGGAATAATTTTGATTCTTATGCCTATGGGCTCAGTTTCATTTTGAGTTGTACATGTCTCAAAACTCTTTCCAAATACATGAGGTCAAAATGTTCCAAAATGAATGACATAGTCTATACTTGACTGCGTCACATTGTAATTTTTAGCATTATTAAATAATCAGAACATGAGCATATAATGTTTATAAAACTCATATCATGGTTTAGTAGAGGTCGAACTTTGATTGGGTAGCGGAGGTGCTTAATTCATGACCTTCCCTCCTAACACCTAAGGTTCCAAACCAAGGCATCTTTGGTTATGACGAACAGTGGCCTTTAGCACAAGTCACGGGTTTCTTAGTTTTCCCAAAAAGAGTAGGTGGCAACTCTGAGACTTGGTGATGAAGTCCATTTCTGGCATATTTTACTATAAATGGATTTTCTATTAAGTTACTAGATCTAGACTCTCATTTTCTATTTCACACTACACTAGTGATATCAGATCAAAAATCGGGAGTCTGAATTGTTGGGCACGCTCGGGTACCCCCAGGACATCTACAAGTGGGCACCTCAAACTTTTCACATTTATCGTCCTCATACGATCGGGCACATAGACACCTCAAACATTCTTCACATTTATCGTCCTCACACGATTAGGGCACGTAGGCACCAAATTTCCCTGCGCAGGTACCAAATACATCACATAACAAATCATTTCAACAAAACCCTAACTTTGTCTCATCATATGATGTCCCGACACTTCCACATTTCATCAATTTACTTCCAAATATCTCATAAAAAGAAAAATCAATAGCTAGGGTTTTGCAAAATTTAGTGCTTTTCCCTATCTTCTCTACAAATTCAAGAATTACGGAATCAATGTTGGTTTTATCAAAAAATATTCAAACATTACAAGGTTAAAGGTATTCCCATTAAATCAAGTCATCTGTCTCATATCCCACATATATCATGAAAGTGAACACATAACCAAGTCAAAATATAGATATACAAGGTTAAATGTATTCCTACCTCAAGTGTGAAGACAAAGAGATGAAAACCCAACTTGAACTTCGAAAAGAATGTGAATCAATTGGTAAAAATCTTGGAACAAGCTTGCTCTTCCACTCTCTAGAAAGATCTAAGGTGGATTTGTAGTACAAATGAGAGAAATCAAGTGTTTTTAGAGTTAGATTTTCGAAAATAGGTGTTAGATAGAAAAAGGAGATAAAAAGGTGAGAAATAATTGGGCAAAAGTCAATTTTTAAGTTGGTTGTTCTGAAAAGACTGCTTGAGCAATCTTTCCACCACTCGAGCAATGAATGAAAGCTTCCAAAAAAGTTATAGGTCTGAAATAAAAGTACTAGCGGACACGCATCTTCGCTCAAGCAATCTCCCTCAACACTCAGTTTTCTAGAGAAATTCTTTAACAATTCATCCCAGGTGACTACTTGAGCGGTGAAAACTCTAGCAAAGATGAAAGGCTCCCAATAGTTAGCTTCGCAGGTCGAGGGACCCCCCAAGCGATATAGTGGTTGCTTGAGTAAAGAAATGGTGATCATCAATATCTTGATTTGCAAAAAGAGATACTAGAAGGTTTCATTTACCACTCGAGCGGTCTGCGCGATGTCAGCTGCTTAAAAAGTCACTTTTTAGATCACTTTCTTCACTTTTTCTTTTCTCTCTCCTTCCTCTCTCTCTAGCTTCGAAAACCCTAGATTTATCTCTCTAGAAATCTTCCATTTTACTTATATTTGCAACCTTTTTTCTTACAAAAGTTGGAGTTTGAGTGAAAATCAAGCTTTTCCACCGATTGGATTTTGTTTCTTGAGGCATTCATCTTTGGGCTAGCTTCTTTGCTTTGATATTTGAGGTAAGATTACTTTTAACCTTATATCTCTTTGATTTGAAGTTATTTATGTGGTTTTGTCATGACATTGATGAATGGATGAATGTTTGAGTTTATAAATTAAAGTTTTCTGTCAAAAATAAAGTTTTTTTTTCTACAATTATCTCAAGATTCTTACTACTAGCTTTTAATTATGGAAGTTTTTGTTAGAAATTGGGCGCCCATGTGGCATGACCCTTTGAACCTTTTGAACCTGAACCATGTAAGTTTGAATTTGAATTCAAAACTTATTTGGATAACCACTCAGGATATTTATATCTATCATATCACCTGATATGGATAGATGATATATTTATCCTATATATCTGATATGATATATGGGATATGGCTATCAGCAAACAACGTATGTTTTTATTCTCTCCCATATTGACTCTCTCCCATTAAACAACAGTCAAACCATTTTGCACTGTGACTTGTGTAGGTGATACTCATTTTGTAGCATCACTCCACTGCTGGGTTGGTTGTTCACATTCTGGAAGCACGTGATTTACCCACGAGAGTGTTCGCTTCAGACTCTGCTAAAAGGTATGATTCTGAAATTTATCATCCGCTGTGTCATACTTTGATTTACAATTTTAGATGAAAACTACTATTATATATGTTAGAGGGGCAAAAGCCCCAAATTTTATGAAAACACTAAGTCTTAAAAATTTAGAAGTAATGTGATGAATTAAATTGATCCTTAATTCTTTAAATTGATGGTTAGATTATGATGTTAAAGTAATATTTGAATGGAGAATTGTGAAGTTGAAATGTTCTTGAGATTTGATTGAGATTACTTTAAGAATTTTCATGTTATAATTGTCACAATTTATTGAATAGTGAAAGGTTACCTTTATTTTCATGAATGTATAACTACGTAAAGTCTTTGAGAAGATTGTTTAAAAGGGTGGTAAATAGCATGTGAGTCTGGGTAAAGAGTCAGTTTTAGGAAAGTGTTGTGTTGGTACGAGCGCGGGGAAATCTAGGTGCCCAATTGCCCTGTCTTGAGCTTATTGTCAGACGAATGTGGGAAATGTTTTTACGGTGTCCACTGGTCCTACCGTATTGTAGTCGGTAAATGTGGAAAAATGGATGATTTTGGGTGCCTATTTCCTGCCGTATTGATAACCACAAAATGTGTGGATAGTTTTGGATACAAACCTATGTATATGTATGTTTTGGAACTCTCTTTAGGGACTCATGGTGCATTTACCCCTAGTGTTGAAATGTGATTTTCTTTTTATGGAAACAGGATACTTTTGATTCATTGTTTAAATTTCCAACTTGAGTTGCAAAAGATAATGTTTTGGTTATGATGATGTCACGTGGATTTCAAGCAATTAGATACTCTTTTAAAAGTATTTCTACTGGGCATCTAGTTCATTCCTATCTAACAAAATTTTAGGAATTGGTGATGTGTAACCATCTCAATGAGGACGAAGTTGACTCTTTTGTTTTTGGTTAGAGTATGGAGGATTATGGATGTTTAATGTAGAAGCTTTGAGATACATGTTTAGGACCGTGTGTCCCATTTTTTTTTTTATTTTTTTTTTTTGTAAAAAGGCCTTGCCTTGCTTATTGGTAGGCCATTAAGGTATCTTATTTGTATCCTCTAACTTTTGGAACTATACTTTATGAAGATTTATCTAATACTCGAACATGGAAATTATAAGCTAAAATTGCAGTTCAATGAGAAAGAGGACTTTGAGCTAAAGTCACTATTAATTGTGTTAATATCTTGGATTTATATTGTTTTGATGATATTTTACTTCTATTAATTTGGAAGCATTACAAATTGGTATTAGAACTAACAAGGTTTGAATACCTTGAGCTCGTGGAAAGTGGCTTGCGCCATAATGGGTTTGCCATGCCAAGAAGGAATGTTAATTGTTATATGATTATGTGTTTATTTGGAAATGTGGGCATGGATCAATCTACTAGAATATGACTTGCGTTCATCGCACTCATTGAAGTCCATTTGGAAATGCATTTTATTAATGTTTTTTTTCACTTGGAAGTCTTTGAGCATCATGGAACAGGTTAATATCTTAGATGGGTGGTTCGTATGTACTCTATGTAACAAGTTGCTTATGTGGATTGTTTATTGTAACTTAGGTGTATAAGTGGTTTCATGTTAGCTCATTTTTGACAAGTGAGATTAAGTGTGAGATCGTGAGTCCTGAATTTAAAATTTTATCTCTATTTCTATAAGATGTCTGGATGAGTTAGAGGTCATGGAAAACCTCGCTAAGACAGTCGGAATATTTTGACCTAACCAGAGATCCCTCCACAAGAAGAAGGAGTGCGTCAGAACAATGTGGCTGCTCTACCGGCCCAAGATGCAATATGCACTTTGGCCTGGGAGATGGCTAGGGCTCTTAGGGAGTCCATGGATATATTGAGAGCCAAACAAGAGGTTGGAACCGTAAAAGGAGAGACTAGAACTACCTCTCTAAAGAATGAATTCTTTTGTTCCAATGCTGCCGAGTTCAGTGGCGAGCCCAACCCTATGATAGCAAATGGGTGGCTAGAATAGACAGTCAAATCTTTTGAGATCTTGGACATCCATGAGGGTGAGCTTTGAATGGCATTAGCGGCCTACCAACGGAAGGCAGAAGTCAGGCAGTGGTGGAAGCATGCCAAGAACCATACAGAGCACACCTAGAAGGTGTTTACTCATGCATTCCAAGAGAAATTCCTCCCTCCCACTACTAAGAAGTGTTGAAGAGGTAGTTTGAGAAGCTGTTACAGCTTGACACACCACTAGTTAAGTTTGAAGCCACTTTCGCCATTCTTTCTCATTTGCACCTGAGCTTGTGGCGACAAAGAAGAACCGATGTTTAGAATTTGAGAAGAGATTGAGACTGAAAATTTTGACGAAGGTGGTGGGTAATATGATCAGAGATTATGGCCGGCTTGTGGACGTCATGGCTCATATAGAGATTATGGTAGAGGTTGAGCAAGATAAGCATAAGTCATAGAGGGCGGGGTACTCGGAGTATAGAGGTGATTCAGGGTCTTTGAAAAAGTCTGGGAGTTCATCGTCCTTTTAGTCATCACTGCAACAGATAAGTCTTTGAGCTCAATGATAATTAGAGGTCTAGAGAGCACGGGTCAAACCCGTGGTGCTGGTTATAAATGGGGCCAATTGGGTTACAAGGCTTCAAAATGTAGTCAGAGAGTTGGGGCTCAGACACAGTTGGCATGCTTCAAGAGCCAATCTCAGAATAAGGGCCAAGCACTATTTTGTTACCAATGCGGTCAATCAGAGCACTTGAAAAAGTTTTGCCTACAGAGAACAGGATCAACTATCGTAGCGGGGTCCCGCCATTCAGGAGGTTTCCAAACTGGTTAGGGGTAGAGACAGTCACATCAGCTTGCCCAATTGGGATAGGTATCTAGGGCAATGCACAAGGCCACATCTGCACAATCTGTGCAACAAGCCTATGTTCCGAGAGGCAACCTGGTAGAGTAGAGGTCACAGGGAAGTGTGTATGCCGTCACCCCATCTAAGAAGTGTACAGGACCATCCGTTATGAGAGGAACATATCTTGTGAGGCCCCTAAAAATTTTACTTTCTTGAAAGTCCCTTACTTTTAAATTATTTCCTTGAAGTCCCTCAGTTTCTTAATTAATTACAATTTTAACCCTCTGATCAAAATATATGCGCCAACTGAAAACTCGCAAACCCTAATCGATTTTAGTAACTTAGGAATCATTTTCTAATATTCTAATACTGATTAATTGACTCCCTAAATATGGAATTACCACTTGAAAACCCTAGGTTTTTCTCATTTTTATTGCGTTTGTCGGTTGATCATCTTTTTAGTCGAAACAAGAAATCCAAACCAAATTAGATTCTCTAATCCTAATTTAGTTTAATTCTACACTAAAATAAATGTTCCAATTCATAAATTAAACTCTAAGCCCTCACACTTTTATTAAATCACTTATTGACCCTAAACAATTACTATTATATATACATATACACTTGTATATTAAAACTTATTTTATACACTATATTTTACAATTTTCAACATTTGTACACAAGAAAAAAATAAATTCATTCTCTCAAATCATCATCAGGTAGCTGGCCACCCTAGATGAACCCTTTGTTGTGTACTTTTTGGGACAAGAATGCTTGATTTCATGAAGAATTTTGACTAAATCCCCAAATCATGGAGATATGTTTGTACTAGTTCTCAATCTAGTTCTATCTTGACCAAACTAGGACTAAATCATGTTCCAAGTTATAATTAATCTTCTTAATCAACCTCCATTTCATTCCATTCTAACCAATTACAAATTCTTCCATCCAATTCCAACCAAGGGCTTTTTAGACTTTCCACCATAATTTTTTTTCTATAAATAGGACCTCTCCCCTAGCATTTTTGCACATCAAACACACTCACACGCTACATATTTCAACTGAGGGAGAGAAAAAGAGAGGAAGAGAGCTTTGGTGGTAGAGGAAAGGAAAAGGAGAAAAAAATTGTGCAAACACTTCACTAGGCAATCAAGTAAGCCACAATACGACTCTCTCTTATTTTTTCATTCAAATACATGCTCTTAGAAGTTTTAAAAATTCATTTCAGATGTATTTTGATGGCATTCTTGTGTTAAAAATGAAAGGAGTTGAGCCTTGATTCTAACCTTCTTGTATTTCTCTTAATCGGTATAAGGCTACTTTTTTCCATATCAATCTCTCAAAATTTCCAAAGGCACACCTTCACCTCAAATTTTTGAGTTTAATAAATATTATTTAGCATGTTTCCATCACAAGATAAGTGGAAAATTTCCCCTAGTTGACCTCTTTTCTCACCAACTTTCTTATTTCAAGAATTGTGCCACAGAAATCTGTTTTCAAGCCAACTTTTGAAAATTTTAGAAAAATGTAGAAAAATATTCTGAACCTAAATTTTATGTAAAATCTTCCTTAAGGAGTTTTTTTTCAAGGAAAAATCTTTTCATTGAAAAAGAGTGAGCGGTTTGTGAGAAAATCCGATTTTCGTAACGGTCGACGAATCTAGACAGAGCTGGAGTATTTCTGAAATAACTAATTATCTGGAAAAGCTATTCCATTTCTGAAAAATTTTCTGAAAACTAGATAAAATTCTCTACGAACCATAGGAAGGCCGGATTTGGGAAAAATCTGAAATAGTTCTTTTAATCTTGATCTTTAAGTGACTCTGAATCTGAAAATTCTATTTACATTGATGTTTTGTGCTCTTGACTTTATGAATATGCTTATTAGTATATAAAAATTTCTTGGTATGATATTGAATGTATTATGGTTATGTTCCTTATCCTCGTCATTTAATGGTGCTCGTGCTTATGTGGATATTACTACCTTGTTAAGTTGTTCTAACTTTAATTTAAAACTTTTAACTCAACAGGAAACTTAATTGGGTTGGTATTGGGTTTTTGATCACTTGAATAATGAAGAGATGATAATTTGTTATGTATGGATTGATGAGATGTGTTCCTAATTGAAGGAAAGTCTTGCGCAAGCGATTGTATCGGAACCCTTAAATGGATCAGTTGTATTCGGACCCTAGGTGCTTATGATGGATAAGGTTGGAGGAGGTTATGGGCAAGGCCCTTATTTTACCGTCTCTTTTGAGGTCCTCGATTGGCGCTACTCAGTATATAACCATTGGTAGGCATCCGAGGTAAGGTCTGCAAAGCAGCAAAAGAGGTGCATCCCAAATAATCTGAGTCCAATTCTTGTGGTTGGGAGGATGAAATCTCTTTGGGGGATTTCTAGAATACTAACCACTAAGATTGTAGCCTTTGTTATCTATTTAAATGTCATGTTCCTTTCCTTTGTTATTGAAATTGATGTTATTGCCTTGAATATCATGCTTCACTACTTGCTTGTTATAAATGTGTTGGTGTATTGAATTGGGAAAAAGGGACAGGGTATGTGTGCGTTTATTGGGCATTCAAAGCTCACAGCATTTCATGCCAGGTATTGAGGACTATTAGACCGGTCAAAGGAAAAGCTAAAGTATTTGAAGGCGTATGGCTATCCTATGAGAGTTAGGAACTAGTTTTGTAAACATGATTATGAGATTGTAAGTGATTAATCGCTTGTTGTATTTGAAGACATGATTTTGTAATTTTTATATATAACATTTGTAACCTATCCTTATACTCCGTCAACTCATGTAGGCCTTGTGTTAATACCTTGTCAAGATCTGTCAAAAAGGTAGTTTTGCTATCTAAGGTGGTTGGACTTAGAAGGGAGGCTATTTTGACTTCTCCAACCTCCTAGGATCTTGCTTGGTTATTAGCCAAATGACTCATTAGTGGCGTTTCCTACTCTTGTAACCTCGGATAAACCCTGTATTTAATTGTTAATATATTATCTGATGTTCCCAATTTTTGGGGCATCACATATCTTAACTTCAATACTTGGGCCATTGTGTTGAGAGATACTAGGGCATCACACTCATTCATAGTATCTACATGCACATCCATTTTGGGGTTAGAAATTGAGCAACTAGAGTCTCCACTTATGGTAGTCACCTATTAAGGGTAAGATTGTCTTGAATCGAGAATGTTGCAAGTGTGTGATTGAGGTCACTGACCGTTGACTTCCATTCAACTTTGTGTTATTAGTTATGTCAAGTTTTGATGTCATCCTTGACATAGATTGGTTGTCTTCCTACCATGCTATTATAGACTACTATCATAGGAGAGTTACTATGTGCACTTCAGGTAGTGATTGTTTCTCCTTTCTGGGTGATAAAACCAATAGAATGTTATCGCTAGTGTATAACTCTCGAGGGTGGGGAAAGCTTAGTTTTCTCCTCTCAACCTTCACGCATGATGGGAGTGGTGTGGTTCTAAGCACACTTGCTAGGGTAGTTTGTGAGTATCCGGATGTCTTTCCGGACGACCTTACCGAGTTACCACCTCATTGGGAGGTTAAACTTTTCATAGACTTGGTGCGGGCACGACACCTATATCTGTGTCACCGTATAGGTTTGTATCAACTGAATTGATTATTCTGAATGAATAATTGCAGGAGTTGTTAGATAATGACTTCATACACCCTAGCACCTCACCTTGGGGAGCACCAGCCCTTTTTGCCAAAAAGAAAAACGGTTCATTGAGATTGTGTATAGATTATTGTAAACTGAATAGGGTTACAGTCAATAATAAGTATCCTTTGCCTAGAATAAATGATCTTTTCGACCAACTCAAGGGTTTGCCTTGTTTTTCGAAAATCCACTTGAGGTCAAGTTATCACCAACTACGAGTCAGGGATGAAGACATTCCAAAGACGGCCTTTCGTACTAGATATGGCCATTATGAGCTTTTAGTCATGCCATTTGGGTTCACCAATGCACCTGATACATTCATGGACTTGATGAATCAAGTCTTTCTAGAGTTTCTCGACAAGTTTGTAGTTGTCTTTGTAGACGACATGCTTATCTACTCACCTTCTAAGAAGGAGCACAAGGGTCACCTTCGCATTGTTCTACAACTTCTTAGAGAACATCGTTTATATGCCAAATATAAAAAGTGTGAGCTTTGTCTTTCCGAAATGAAGTTCTTAGGCCATGTATGTCACGACCCCAAATCGCCCCTACTAGTTTGGTACCGTGATGGCCAGTAATCCGGGATTACCGAAGGCCAACCTCCAAAATTCACACACAAACAGAGTATAATTATATATGGGGCTCACAAGTGCGGAAGCAATAATCTTAAAATACAAGTGGTCCATAAGAGCAGTGCGTAAGTTACATGTAATGGCATACAACTTGGATACAAATACAATAACGTACAAAATACATTTTACATCTTGATCAAAAGGCTTCTTCAGTCGACCTGTGTACGTTACAAGCATTATAAGCCGAGAAGCATAATTTTCAAGACTGCCGACGTGAATACAAGTTAAGCCGACATAACAAAAACCCAAAACAAGCTTGCGAGTCACACCTAGGCGTCACTGCCTTCCTGCTCATCGCCTACATATATATAGAGAGGGTGAGCTTGGATACTCAGTGAATGGTATAAGAAATAAAGGGGTTTGCATGACTGGTATTCAAGATCTTTATCAAACAATACATAACAATATTTAGTGCAAGTCAAGGGATGAACCAAGTCCATCTTCCAAATCTGTCAAGTTTCAAAGGATGCTTACTAACATCATTATAATACAAGTTTATAGTCCCTTAGCACGTACGGACTTCCAAACTTTGTGCTACAAGTGCTTATAGTCCCTTAGCACGTACGGACTTCCAAACTTTGTGCTACAAGTGCTTATAGTCCCTTAGCACGTACGGACTTCCAAACTTTGTGCTACAAGTGCTTATAGTCCCTTAGCACGTACGGACTTCCAAACTTTGTGCTACAAGTGCTTATAGTCCCTTAGCACGTACGGACTTCCAAACTTTGTGCTACAAGTGCTTATAGTCCCTTAGCACGTACAGACTTCCAAACTTTGTGCTACAAGTGCTTATAGTCCTTTAGCACGTACGGACTTCCAAACTTTGTGCTACAAGTGCTTATAGTCCCTTAGCATGTACGGACTTCCAAGAATGTCATCAAAACAATATAGATATATTTTCCAATTAGGAATAACCATTCATGCTTTACAATTACTTTCCAAAACGAAGCAAACAAAACTTTTATCAAAGCATTATAACATAGCTTTATTAAAAATACCACTCACTTAGTTTTTCAAACGTCGGGGTCAAGGCAAGTCTAAATCCTCAATACGTGAATCTAGTGGTTTGATCTCTAGGAATCAAGCTCGAAGCCCACTCTCTCACTCTAAACTTCTTCTTCTTCTTCTAGAGCTTCTCTCTCCTCACAACAAAGACATATAGCGATATGATACATTCTAGGTCTGCTGGCTGACTTAACCCTCTACAGGGGCACGTGGCAGCGGCTGGTTGGTGCTACACAGAAGGTGGCTGAGTGACAAGACAAAACTATGACAAAGTGTGTTCAACAAGCAAGACGGCATGGGCACTCTGGCGAGTAACGATCTCGGCTAAGAACAAGACATCGGCAAGTAGGAAATAATGACCTCGGCTAGGAAGGACAACACTTGACTAAGCTGTGCCACACCTTGGCCTAGATGTGCCACACCTCGGTCTAGGTCATACCTCTCCGGGACAAGATCACTTAGGTGCAAAGGTAACATCTCAGCCTAGATGATTCACACCTTGGCCTTGGTGATGAACACCTCGGCCTAGATAATGACATCTCGGCCAATATGTCAGGGCGAAGGTGAAGGTCAAACAAAGTGGCTCCAAGGTAATCCTAGACGGAAGACGACTTCGGCTAAACTCACACCAAGCAAGGTACAAAAACATGCTGAAACACTTAAACGAACAAGGACAAGACTCGAAACGCAAGCTTACAAGACAGAATCACGTGAATGCATATGAGTATGGTTAGGATAGCGTGAGGGTTATGACAATGTAGTTTCTAGAGATGGGGTCACAGTAGATTCTTCCAAAATTGAGGCAGTACAAAATTTGGAATAACCTAAGAACGCTTTTGAAATTCGTATTTTCTTGGGTCTAGCTAGTTATTATCTTGCTTTGTGAGGAATTTCTCTTCTATAGCATCACCATTGACTAGATTGACTCGTAAGGGTGCAAATTTGTTTGGAGTGAAGCTTGCGAGAGATCATTTCAAGAGTTAAATCTTAGATTGGCTATTGCTTCTATTCTTCTTGTACCGGAACATGAGTTGGCTTATACGGTATATTGTGACGCTTCTAAGGAAGATTTGGGGTGTGTTTTGATGCAAGAGGGAAGGGTAGTGGCTTATGGCTCAAGCCAATTGATGATCATGAGAGAAATTATCCGACCCATGATTTAAAGCTTGTCACCATCATTTTTTCCTTAAAACTCTAGAGACATTACTTGTATAGTGTGAAATTTGAGGTATTTTCCAATCATAAGAGTCTCAAGTACTTATTTACTCAGAAAGATTTGAATTTACGTCAATGGAGGTGGATGGAATTTATGGAAGACTACGATTTTGAGTTACACTATCATCTCAAAAAGGCCAACATAGCGGCCGACGCCTTGAGTAAAAAATCTGTAAGTACCTTGGCTAGTCTCGCTATGAGAGAATGAAAGATGATGGGCAACACTAGTGAGTTTAACTTGCAACTTCGTGAGTCCACGAAGCAAACTACCTTATTTACGGCAATTGCACAACCTACACTAGTTACTCGAGTAATGGAAGCACAATGGGGTGATTCCAATGTAAAGACTATCTGAGAGAAAATCTCTAAAGGAAAAGAAGAGAAGGGTTTGAATGTTTATACCGACTCAAGTGTCCGTTATCTTGACCAGTTGTTTGTACTTGAGCCTATTAGGAATGACGTCATTCAAGAATTTCATCACTCTCGCCTTGCGGTACATCTAGGAGGCACAAAAATATACCATGATCTTAGTAGACAATTTTGGTTGAGGGGTATGAAAAATGATGTAGCCAGCTTCATGTCCAAATGTTTAACCTGTCAACAAGTCAAGGCCAAACTTCAAAAACCCACAAGATTATTGCAACCTTTACCCATTGTTGAGTGGAAGTGGGAACACATTAACATGGACTTCGTTACGGGCCTTCCTAGGACTCAAAGGGGAAATGATGCTACATAGGTGATTGTAGATCAACTCACCAAGTCGGCACACCTCCTTTCTATGAGTTTAGGGGATCCTATTGAATACTTAGTCGAATTGTATATCTGTGAAATTATTCGACTCCATAGGGTTCCAATAAGTATAGTGTCAGATAAAGATGCTTGTTTCACCCGGTAATGGCAAAGTCTTCAAAATACTTTGGGTACTCAATTGAACTTTAGTATCGCCTACCACCGTTAAACTAATAGGCAATCTAAACGCACCATTCAAATTCCAGAAGACATGTTAAGGGCTTGTGTGTTAGATTTCAATGGGTCTTAGGAGAAACATTTAGCTTTAGTCGAATTCGCTTATAACAACAATTACCAAGCCAGTATTGAGATGGCACCATTTGAAACTCTTAATGGACGTCCTTATAGGTCACTGGTCTGTTGAGGTGAAGTAGAGGATTCACCTATGCTTAGGCCTGAGTTAGTTCGTGAGACCATCGAAAAAGTGGTTCTCATTTGGAAAAGGTTGGCTACGGCTCAAAGCTGTCAGAAAAGCTATGCCGATCGGAGGCGGAGACTGTTATCCTTTGAGGTAAGAGATCATGTGTTTCTGAAAATCTCTCCTAGGAGGGGATTGATGAGATTTGGTTGAAGTTGGAAATTATCCCCACGGTTTATCGGTCCTTTTCACATCATTGAAGGGGTGGCAGAAGTTGCGTATCGCATTACTTTACCACCATAACTCTCCAGAGTAGATGACGTATTTCATGTGCCCATGCTTCATAAATATGAACTCGACCCTTTTCATGCGTTAAATTGGACAAATATTGATGTAGATAAAGATGCATCTTATGAAGAAAGGACTAATTAAGGTTTTAGACATCTGGGAACAAGTGTTGAGGGGTAAGACGATTCTATTTGTCAAAGTGTTATAAGAACGTGAGGCTAAAGTCCGTGAAAAATATCCAGATTTATTTGATAATATGTAACATTTTCTTTTGATTTGTTTTCCTTTAATGTATAGTAAGGCAAAAGTAATGTTTCCATCTCTACTATATTTCCCATATGTTTGCTATTAAAAGTTATCATTTTACCATTTGGGATTGTTGATGGTTTGTGAACATTGTATCATTATCATATTATAGATGTTGTGTTGCAAATCAACGTTATTTCAAGGGTGAAATTCTTTAAGGAGAGGAGATTATAGCAATTCATCCCAGGTGACCACTCGAGCGATGAAAATACCACTCGAGCAGAGATGAGAGGCTCCTAGTAATTAGCTTTGCAGGTCAAGTGACCGCTCAAGCGATATAGTGGTCGCTCAAGTGAAAAAAGAGGGGTCCTCAGTATCTTGTTTTGCAGGCAGAGATACTGGGAGGTTTCTGCTCGAGCAGCCTGCGCAATTTCAACAATTTAAAAAGTCACTTTTTATATCACTTTCCTCAATTTTTCTTTTCTCTCTCCTTCCTCTCTCTAGGTCCGAATACCCTAGATTTATCTCTCTAGAAATCTTTCATTTTACTTAGATTTGTAACATTTTTCCTTACAAAAGTTGGAGTTTGAGTAAAGAACAAGATTTTCCACCAATTGGATTTTGTTTCTTGAGGCATTCATCTTTAGGCTAGCTTCTTTGCTTTGATATTTGAGGTAGGATTACTTTAAACCTTGTATCTCTTTGGTTTGAAGTTATTTATGTGGTTTTGTCATGACATTGATGAACGAATGAATGTTTGAGTTTATAAATTAAAATTTTCTTTCAAAAACAAAGATTTTTCTATAATTATCTCAAGATTCTTGCTATTAGTTTTTGATTATGGAAGTTTTAGATGAAAACTACTATCATTTATGTTGGCAGGGAAAAAGTCCCAAATTTTATGAAAACCCTAAGTCTTAAAAATTTAGAAGTAATGTCATGAAATAAATTGATCCTTAATTCTTTAAATTGATGGTTGGATTATGATGTTAAAGTAATATTTGAATTGAGAATTGTAAAGTTAGAATGTTCTTGAGATTTGATTGAGATTACTTTAAGAATTTTTATGTCACAATTTCTTGAATAGTGACAGGTTACCTTTATTTTCATGAATGTATAAATACTTGAAGGCTTTTAGAAGATTGTCTAATAGGGGTGGCAAATAGCATGTGAGCCTAGGTAAAGAGTTGATTCTAGAAAGTGTTGTGTTGGTACCCGTATGGGAAAATCTAAGTGCCCAAGTGTCCTGTCTTGAGTTTATCGCCGAATGAATGTGGGAAATGTTTTTAGGGTGTCCGCTGGTTTGTAGTTGATAAAAGTGGAAAAATGGATAATAATTGGCAAATGTGGGGATTGTTTGGATACAAGCCTATGTATATGTATGTTTTGGAACTCTCTTTAGGGAGTTATGGTACATTTACCCCTGGTGTCGAAATGTGACTTTCTTTTTACAGAAACAAGATGCCTTTGATTCATTGTTTAAATTTCCAACTTGAGTTGCAAATGATAATGTTTTGGTTATGATGATGTCGCATGGATTTCAAGCAATAAGATACTCTTTTAAAAGTATTTCTACTGAGCATCTAGCTCATTCCTATCTAACAAATTTTCAAGAATTGGTGGTGTGCAACCATCTCATTGAGGAGGCAGTAGACTCTTTTGTTTTTGGTTGGAGCACGGAGGCTCATGGATGTTTAATGTGGAGGCTTCGAGCATACATGTTTAGGATCATGTGTCCTATTTTTTCTTTTTCTTCTTTTTCTTTTTTTCTTTTTTTGTTGTTGTTGTTGTTGTTGTTGTTGTTGTTGTTGTAACAAGGCCATGCCTTGCTTAATTGTAGTCCATCAAGGCATCTTATTTGTATCCTCTAACTTTTTGAACTATACTTTATAAAGATGTATGTCACAACCCAAACCCGCCCCTATAGGTTCAGCATTGTAATCAACCGATAATCCGTATATTACCGAATGCCTCTTAATAGTACTCAAATAATTAGGGGCTAGCGAAAGAAGATATACAAAATACAATGTCCATAGAGCTGTGTAGACTTACATGGGACAGAAAATTTAAACTTATAATCATATTTATATATGACGTCATCCACACATCATCCCATGCACAGATAAACAAAATGGGACTTAGCCCTATTTACAGAGTATACCAAAGTCTTGTTCAACAAAAGAAAGAAAAGATAAAGACAGACATAACGTGCACTTGACTTGAACACTAAAACACTTGGGAACCTCCTCGGGATGCACGGTGGTTGGATTGACAAACAGAACTCGAAGCTGGCATCTTAGGACTGGTCCCACGCCTGATCACCTACATACGTATATAATACAATGTACTGGAGCCTAGTGAATAACAACAAAGTAAAGAGGTTTATGAATAATGTCCCAAACAAATTCAAAAAACATATTTCATATCAGAAATAGATTTAGATTCACATGCTTTTATGGATTCATAAATAATCATACGTGGTACATCCATTAGCTACAGATCAGATTGGTCATAAAGATCCACGTGCACATGACATGGTCATAAAGACCCATATTCACTTAAGATGGTCATAAGGACCCTTATTCACATGAGATTTGGTCATAAAAGACCCACGTGCAAATTAGATAAGCGGTTATGCATAACCAGTCCCATAAATGCAACCCACGTGAACCCCGGTACAAGGTCATAGATAACACATAACAGATTCACATGATGCTAAGGATGCCACAAATACATTTCAGAAAATTGGACATTCATTCACAATTCACAAAATAGTGTTTCAGAAAACAAATCATATCATATCAGTTAAAAAATACTTATAGTCAAACATAACTTTACAAAGTTGTTACTCACAGATAGTTCCATTAGTAGAACAGATCACTTGGATAGAACAAATTGATCAGGCAGGCAATAACACGTGACCTATACAAACACATGATAGATACACATTGAACACACGCCCCAAAGTGCTTAACTTATCATTCTTCTTTTTTAACGTGTGTTTCTAACTCTTATCCTCATTATTGTAGTTTAATCATGGCCTAAGAGTGCCTTAGATGCAATGAGGATGCAAAAATGAACTTTGGAACACTTAGCCAATTTTTTTTAATACAGGGCAGTTCGCTCGAGCGTAACTTCGTTCACTCGAGCAGTCTATAAACTCTGCAAAAGTACTAGATGTTCGCTCATGCACACAATCGATCGCTCGATCCACCATGCAATTGTCTACAAAACTACTAGAAGCTTGAAATGTACGCTCGAGCGACACTTCTATCGCTCAAGCGAACTGCTCGAATTATGGGATTTCTAGATTGCTCTCCAAGTTCAAAACTTGATTTCAAAGCATCAAAACACATCTTTTTGGGCCCAAAACTTTAGAAAACATGTGTAAACTCATAATATATCATGTATTGAAAACCATTTCGCAAAATCAAGGCCCAAAAGCAAATCAATTGTTCAAAACAAATCTTGAAACTTTGTATATGCTTTCATGCATGTAATCACTCACAATCTTTGGTTCCAAAACATGTCCAAATGAAGTAAGAAAAGAATAATCATGTTGAATTTTCATAATCATGAAAGTATATGCCCATGCATGTGACAATTCTTGGAAATCAAACTCAAAATGCCATGAAATATGCATGCATGCATAAATCATGCTCAATTCCACATCCTTAACTTAATTCTCATGTTAATTCTTCCAATTCCCTTTAATTCTTACATTAAATGACTCAAATTCACAAGTAAATGGTCAAATTTCCTACCTTCAACCTTGATTTTAGAGGTGTTGATGCTAAATCTTTCAAATTCTTCCAATTTATCTTTAATCTCCACACATCTCCCTTGAATTCTATTTCTTCTCTCACTCTAGAGTCAATCTCTCTCTCCCACATTGGTCTCAAGGAAATGAAGATGTAATGTTGTATTCATAAGTTATAAGTGGTCTTATATAGGTCCAATTAGCTTAGGTTAATTAATTATGATTGGAACTAAATGAATTTAACTTAATAATTAATTTATTCAAACTTTTTGGTTCTGAATTGAATTCTCATTAAACTTATCATAGCGTTCTAAAAATTCTAACTAACATATAAACATAGTCAATTTCATCTTCGAATGCTGACAAGGCCTTCAATTTACAGATTCAAGCAGAATTACTGACAGATATTCCTACAGTAGACAGACATAAACAAAACTAACACGTGGCACATGCAATTTACTTAGGATTTCATCTTAATTACTTGTTAAGCATTCTTAATCAAGGATTATAAGCTAATCATAGGTCGGGGTTGTTACAATGTATCTAATAGTCTAACATTGAAATTGTAAGTTCAAATTGTAGTTCAATGAGAAAGAGGACTTTTGAGCTAAAGTCACTATTAATTGTGTTAATATCTTGGATTTATATTGTTTTGATGATATTTTAATTCTATTAATTTGGGGGAAGTTACAAATACTAGGAACTTTGATTACCCGCTCAAGTGGTGACTCCACCACTCGAGCGGACTGGCAGAATAAGATGTTACAATTCAATTTTATTATTTCCAAATTTTTTTAAAATCCTATTTCGTATTATTGAGGTGCAAAACCTCCATGAATCATTTCCAAAAAATTAGAACATTCACTAGTAGTAAAATGTTATTTTTTTTTAATAATATAATTAACTATATAATCTTGTGCACGTACAAAATCATATGAAAATGTTTGAAAATCACCAATTGATGAACCCCCTAATTGCATTTGAGTTTTAATATCAAGTTGTTGACTTTGTAAATGTCCTGGAGTATGCCTTTTTAGATGACTAGTACCTATCAATGTATCACTAAGTAAATTTGCACAATATTTACATTTTACTTTAAATACAGTTATACCATCAAGATTATTTACATATACTCTTTTAAAATGCTCTCAAATAGTAGAATGCCCCTAGATGATGATGAAGCTATTGGAATAGGGATATTAGGTATAGTAGAAGAAGAATCAACAGATTTATGTTGTATATATTAATTAACATCGACATAAACATTAGAAAAATTAGGATTTATAGTAATTTAAGTAAAATAATAAATATTGACTAACAATTAATTAAAATAGAGAGTAAATAATAAATATGAATAACAACAAGTAATATATGTTAACAAGCAATTAATGTGAAAAAATAAGTAACTAACAAATATTAATTGAAACAATTAATGTTACCGACTAGCGAATACAATACAAAAATTAGCTTCTTCTTGTAAAAGTTTCTCTTACACAATTACAATTGCCACTTAGGAATAAGACTTGAAAATTAATTGAGAGAATTGAGAGTTGAGAGAGAATCAGAGTTTGAGAGAGAGATTTGTTTGTGAGAAATAAAATGAAAGAGAGGATGGTATTTATAGGAGTTGGAGGTGGGAAGGGGTTTTAAAAAAAAATTGTCTTTGGATAGTTAACGGTCATATGACCGTTTGAAAAAATTTCAAAAATTTTGACTGTTAGTGAGGGAAAATCTACCTGTTGTGCGGGTCAGGCTGAGTTGGAGGGGAAATTTCAAGGCTAATGGGTCGAGTCAAGGTCCAAAATAGACGTTCTAGGACCAAGCCTAAGGTCTCGAGCTAGGCCAAGCTGCGGGCTAGCTTTGAGTGTGCCACAGGCCAGTGGGCCAAATTTTCACCCCTAGTCGTCATCGTCGTCGTCTGTGGTAGTAATGGTGGTGGTGATGGCGGTGTACCACATCGAAGAGGTTCAGATCAAAGAGAGAGAGAGAGAAAGAGAGATTGTTCACACAAAAAAAAAAAGGAAAGAGAAAAGGGTTTAGGGAAGACCCATGTGTATACGCTATATATACACATGGGTATTTTAGTCTTTTACCTCTACATGTCCTTAAGGACAAAATATTTTAGAGTGCGGACTTTTGGACAAACAAAATTCAATTTTGAATTTATGGATCGTGTGCCCTTTTCTTTTTCTTTTTTTTTTGGCTTAACAAGGAAGGAAAGAATGGGAAATAGGAAAAAATATAGTGTTAAATTCATTTTATCCCCTCATGGTTTGGGGTTGGAGCACTTTACCCCCTTATGGTTCAAATATAGGTAGAAAGCCCCCATGCAATTTTGGACTAAAGTGACACTGTTAGGTTTTTCATCCAAACTAACGAAAGATATATCACACACACCATTTTTGAAAGTGGGTTTGATTTTCTAAAAAAATAAAGTGAAATTAATGAAATTAATATAACAAAATGACATTTTTACACCAATTTTCTCTAAATCTAAAATTAGATTAATATGTTAACTAAAATAAAAGATAATATAATATAATTAAGGATTGATCTAAAATATAAAATACAATTAAATTTTATATAAAGATAATTAAATATAAAATATAAAATAAATAATAAATAATAATTAAAATTTGATCTAAAATATGATTAAATTAAAATTAAAATTTTGAAAATAATAATAAATAATTTAAAATTTAAAATTAATTGTAATATAAAATATAATTGAATTAAAAATAAGGAATTACAATAAATAATTAAATATTTAGCATTAATTGTGATGTAAAATATAATTAAATTAAAATTAGAATATAAAAAGTTAAGAATTATAATAAATAATTAAAAAATTATAAGTATTGTGATTTAATTGGATTATTATTAAACATTATAAATTATGAGTATGAGAAAGAAATGAAAATGAAAATAACAAAAAAAAATATAGGATTTGAGGATATTATAGTCTTTTTACATTTATAATTAACGGTGTTAACGGTTGCATTTTTGTCCAAAATCACATTAAGGCTTTCTGACTATGTTTGAACGATAGGGGTCAAGTACTTTTGGCTCAAACCCAAAGGGATAAAATGAATTTTGCTTAAAATATTAATTATGTGAGTTAAGAACCGACCCTTTTATACTCTTTGGTTTGGAGTCTAGTGCCTGTTGTTGTTTATAATTTTTCTAGTCGTATATTGTTGCTTGAAAGTTAGGAATGTGGTTTTGGAGTTGTTTTGAACAAGTTGGGACTTAGGATTTCTAGAGAAATTATGAACGTTGTTCTTGGGTTCGCTCGAGCGATCTTTCGTTCTCTCAGAATCTATGTTTACAGACTGAACTACTAGGAGCGGATCCTTCTTTGCTCAAGCGCTAGTTTGATCACTCAAGCGACGGTCTATTTACAGTTTAAACTTTTGTGAGTTTGGATTTTGTGCCCAAGCGGTGTTTTGTTCGCTCGAGCAATCTGTTCTACAGGGTTAGTCTTTTAGGAGTTTAGTATCTTCACTTGAGCAATGTCTTGTGTCTGATGTTCGAGCGGTGTTTTGGTCGCTCGAGTGGTCTATTTGTATAAAGCAAAGAGGAAAAGATCTTTATTTTAGTTTTTTCTTTTCTCTTTCTCTCTCTATAAAGCTTTTGAATCCGATTTTTCTTACTCTCTCTAAATTCTTGTATAAATCACCCCATACACCCTAATCATTGACGATCATGGTGCTTTGAGATAAAAGGTAGAGCGTGAAGAGGGGATTATTTTAATATGAAAAAGTTCAAGATCCGCTTCGTTGATTTTTGGATTGTCCTAATCCTTTCTTTCTTCTATTGAAGTAGGGATTTCTTTAACATCTCTGCATGATTTTTAGCTTCGTTATGTGCTCTTAAAAATAGTAGTATTTTGGGTTTGATTTGGATGTGATTTGGACTATAAAATAAGGGTTTTGAAATGGTTCCTTTTGAAATTTTGTTAGAATGGCTTTGTTGATGAAAAGTGTTGAAAATATGTAAAATTATGGAATTTCTCTTAAATAGTGCTTTTGGAAAAAAACAGATATTGTTTTGGAAAAACCTTCGAAATCTTTGGAAATTATTGGTTTTGAATAAGGATAAGAATGGCATGAGCAATGTTTGTACCCTTGTTGAATTGAATAGTGGAGTTGAACATATATTGTTTCTCCAAATTCAAAATTATGAATTTATATCTGTTACTTGAAATTTGTCTTTTGAATAGAGATATCTGTCACATGCTATAAATCCATAGCTTAGGGTTAATGAATGTATAAATGCATATGACATCATCTTTTGTAACACATCAAAGGAATTAACAAATAGATGGCAATTCTAGTAATGCACCTTATATTGAATGATCGAATGTTATTAGCTTTCACATATCTGTTGGGTATTACAAGGGTATCTGTTATATAAAATTTTGAGGCCTTACAACTTGGTATTAGAGCTTACCAGGTTTGAATACTTTGGGCTTATGGGAAGTGGTTATTTTCAAAATGGGTTTTTCTCGCTAGATAGTAATAAACATGTACCTGGTATGTTATGTGATAACATGCTTATATTATTAAATGAATACGGGATTTCGTTTCTAAGATATTGATTATGTCTACAAATTTCTAAAAGTTTTGTTAGAAAAGCACTTGATCACTACTAATTCTAGTGGGAACTCTGGCAATGTCATGGAACGGTTATTATCTAAAAAGTAAATTTGTTTGTGAATACGTAATTCGATGCTTACATGGAGTGAATTATCATGTTGTCCACTATATTAGGACATGTGTGAATTATTTATGGCACATTTGTGAATGTGCTACATTTTTGCATTACATTTATTAGAATGTCAGGACGTGGTGGTGGTAGGCGTGGTAGGCCTAGACGTCAGGATGTGGCAATCTAGGATAAAATCCCAGCACAAGAGAAGGGAGTTAGCTAGGCAAATGTGGCCAAGTTTGTGGGCCAACATGCCATGGGAGCTTTGGCTCGGGAAATGGCAGGAGTTTCACGGGAATCCTTTGACATTCTTAGAGCGAAAAATCAAGTCCAAGCCTATGTTGCAAAGATAGGGCCGTCTTTTCTGAAGAGAGAGTTTTTCCATTCGAATCTGGACTAGTTTATAAGGTATCTAAAGAAGCCACTGAAGGCCAATGAGTGGCTCAAACATATGATAAAGACATTTGAGATACTTAGTATCGATGACAATGGTTTGAAGGTGACCTCAGCAGCCTTTCAGCTTAAAGGCAACGCGAGTCAATGGTGGAAGTTTGTGAAGGCCATATAGGGGTGACTTGGGAGGCATTTGTTACCACCTTCCAGGATACGTTTCTACCACCCATGGCAAGGGAGAAGTTAAGAGAGTAGTTTGTGAAGCTCAAGCAGTTGAGCACGTCTATGACCGAGTTGAGGCAACCTTTACTAGCCTTTTGAGGTTTACACTTGAGTTCATGGCGACAGAGAAATGCTGCTACATCAAGTTCGAGAAGAGGTTAAGGACCAGGCTCTTTTTCAAGGTTGTCAAGTCTATGATTCGAGATTATGGCCCTTAGTGGAGTCGGCGGCACATTTAAAAGTCGTGATTCAGACGAAGGAGGAGGGGATGAGAGGCTCCAAGCAAATGGGGCAAGAATCTCAAGGGGATGCAAGGGATAACAAAAAGCAGAGGGGTTCTACATCGCAGCAGTCCCAGGCTTCACAATCTAGATCCACCTTTCCTATGCCAAGTTTTGGTTTGAAAAGAGGCACTTCGGGTGGATTTACGTGTTTCAAGTATGGTCAATTGGGCCACAAGTCTACGACATGCCATCAAAGAGGATGAAGGTAACAACCAACACAGTCTTCAGTACGTTCTTAGAGCCAGAGCTAAAAGAGAGGGCAACTACCTACCTGTTTTTAGTGTAGGTAGAACGAGCACTTGAGGAGGTTTTTCCCTCAATTGGAAGGTACATCTGGTGTATCTAGTTCGAAGCAGACACATAGCCATCTACCAGTTCAGTCAATTCAGGACTTGAGGGCCAATAACGGAGCCACTTTGGCTCAATCCATTCATTTGGCCTATGCTCCGATAGGTATGCATGTAGATTAAAGACCTTTAGGGCGAGTGTATGTTGTTACCATGCCAGATCAGTTACCGATACCTCCTGTTGTAAGAGGTAATTTCTTATTGTCCAATTCTCTAGCCAATGTGTTGATTGATACAGGTGCTTCACATTCTTTTGTATCATCTTCTTTTGCATCTGTTTTGGGGTTAGAGTTTGATCTGTTAGAGTCTCATATGTTTGTTAAGACACCAGCTAAGGGTAAGGTGGCATTGGATTGAGTATGCCACTCTTGTGAGATTGAGGTCATAGATCATCGACTCTTCTTTGATTTTATCATTGTTGATATGCATGCATTTGATGTGGTTTTGGGAATGGATTGGTTAACCTATTTTCGAGCTTCGATAGATTGTCCTCATATGTGGGTGTCGGTGTATACACCATCCAAAGATTGTTTCTACTTCTTGAGTGATTGGGGTGATAGTTTTATTCCTCCATTATATGACCTCAAAGGTCGAGGAGAGTTGAGTTTCCTTTTTGCGATCACAGTAGGTGATAAGCGTAGTCTTGTCCAGAGTGATTTATCAAAAGTGGTTCAAGAGTATCCGGATGTCTTTCTGAAGGATCTTACAAACTTACCACCATATAAATAGATTGAGTTTTGTTTCGACTTGGCGCCAGACACAGCTCCAATTTCCATGGCACCGTATAAATTTGCGCTAGCTGAGTTGTGTGAGCTAAAGGTTATAACGATTCCGGTTTAGACCTGACCATTTTCATTTTCATTTTCATTTTCATTTTCATTTTCATTTTCATTTTCATTTTCTTGCTTTTGAATCTTGGAATCCATAACTTTAACTATTGTTCATTTCATTTTCATCTCGTTGCTAGTTGAGTTTGGTTATTTAGGAGTTATTGTTGCATTTGGAACAGATTAGGGGAGTTTTTCAAAAAGTTGTTGTCCAGTTTTCTTCTTGTTTACTCGAGTGGTCTTTCTTGCGCTTGAGCAGTCTTTTACAGTCTACAAAACTTCTAGAAGTAGAGTATCTTCGCTCGAGCGGTATTTCTTGTGCTCAAGCTGTAACGATCCGGATTTTTCGTAAGTCATTATTTATTATTATTATTATTATTATTATTATTATTACTTTATTTATTTTTGACTTTATTAATTATGTGGTTACATGAGAATTTAATGTGATATTTAATTAATTTAATGTGTTATTTAATTATAGGTAATTAATCCAAATATTGATATATTTATATTGTTTAAAAAAAAGTGTTTTATATATTGATAAAATATATATCATATTTATTTATGTTTTGATTATGTTGTATTTATATTATATAATATAATAACTATTAGGTTATATAATAATATAATAAGTGATTAGTTTGTATTTATATTATATAATATAATAACTATTAAGTTATAGAATAATATAATAAGTGATTAGGTTATCAATTAAAGAATAAAAAAAAAGTGAATCAGAGGCGCAGCGGAAAGGCGAGAGAGAGAAAGTGAGAGACAAAAGAGAGAGAAGGCGCGGAAGAAGAGCAAAGGGGAAAAAAAATATTAGGGTTTTGTTTGGGTGGCTCAATTAGGTTTTCAAATAACTCTTTGATCTTTAAAAAAATATTGTGAGTACAAAACCCACTTCCCTTTATTTATGTTTAATTCGTTGTTTTTATTTATTTATTTTTATTTATTTAATGTTGAATTGATTTCATATTTGCATGTAAATGATTGATTATTTTTAATTATTTTGATTAGTTGTGTATGTAAGGTTTAGAGTTTTTAGATGATTGATTGATTTTAATTATTTTGTTTAGCTGTGTATGTAAGGTTTAGAGTTTTTAGATGATAGATTGATTTTGATTATTTTGGTTAGTTGTGTATACAAGGTTTAGGGTTTTTTTTTATGTATTTATTTTATGGTTGTAATTACACTCATAATTATGTGAAATTGAAATAAATTTAGAATCCATAGATATTGCTTAGATGATGGATTGATTAGTTATCTTTATTTATTGGATGTTGAATTGATTTTGTATTTGCATGTAGATGATGGATTGAATTCATTATTTGGTTAGATGTGTATTTAAGGTTTAAGGTTTTTATATGTATTTATTTTATGATTGTAATCACACTCATAGATATATGAAATTAATTAAGAACCCATAGATAAATTCTTTATACTCCACCATGACTCCATGGATTGTTGTTTTATTTGAGTGATGGTGAGAAAGAGTGAAAAAAAAAGTGAGGATTATGAGATTTATTTGAATGCCTTAGGCTTGGCATTGTTATGTTGTTCTCATGAGTGAGATGTTTTGTATATGTATATTGTTGCCTCGTTCTCATGAGTAGACGAGTGCTTTGATTTACGCACGTACGTATATGCTAGCCATCCGGGGAGTGTGAGTCAAACTCGGGACGATATCCCCGTGCAAGTTTGGCTTCGGAACGGTGTTAAGTATACGGGAGGCATATGTATAGGCCAGAGGTGGAGGCCGAAGTGGTAGAGTTAAGGTCCAAAGAATTTAATGATGAGTTTTTTTTGTGATAATGTGAATTGTATTGATTTGTACATGTTAAAAAATAGTAAACGACCTCGATAAATTATGAAATTTGAGCAAAGATATGTATATGTGATTCTAGACAACTTTTGTGTTTTAACTTTTTATTAAAAAGATCGATTAAAACTTATAATCGGATGATCTTGGTTATTGTAGTTTTGATTCATTTTAGCAAGGCAGAGTTTAGAGGCTGTTTTAACCCACGAAACGAGCTCATTCTTTTTGGTTTCGTGTAAACTGAAGTAAAACATTATTCTGCACACTTTTTGTATTTTGAACTTTTCCAAAAAAAATCATATTAGGATAGTTTCTGTTCGTTTTCAATTTCAGATTTTTCGGTTGAAATCCGTCTAGGTTTTTATATCAAGTTTTTCTCTCAACCTGTTCAGTTTCTGTTAAATTCGTCCACATAGTCTTTTATGAAATTTTATTCTGTACAACTTTTTTTCTTTGAGTTTTGGTCCATTCGAATTATTTAAGCATGAAACGGTGCATTTTTATACTTCTTCAGCAAGTTACTTATGATTAATTTATACTAACTTTATTTTTTTTTGCAGGATGGTGGGTCTTACTAACTTTTCATGCAAGGCTGACCCACCATATTTTTATTTTTATTTTGATTATTTTATAATCAATTTATATTTCATTGTGTACGGACAAGAAACTAAATGCCACCGTATCTTGAGAAACTACCCATTCGTCTCGGTGCGGTTGGAACTACTTGTCTTGTCCCATAATAAGAATTTAATGTATTTTTGTTTGTGTCTGGTGGACACGTGGGTGTTGAATCTTGTACTCATACCAGTATACCTGTATACTGACCCGTTTTGTCTCTTGGCAACTCGGGTGCATTCTGTTTGAGCACAGCCGAGCTTCCTTTGCAGGATTAGTTGGGGCTACGGTGGTGACGTGGATTTACTATAGTGTTGGACATGTCATTTGGACTTCTTTTGTTTTCTTGAGCTTATGATTGATATTAGTCTATGTATTTATTATTCTCTTTATGACTTTAGTATTGGAATAATTTGGCATGATTTGTAACCGTACATTGTTTAAGTTGTTTTGACTAGTTGTTGCTACTTTAATGTTGGAGGTATTTGATAGTTATAAAATTATGGTAGATGGTTTGGTTAGCGTTTAATTTTTTTGTTTCACCCCTAAGATTTGGATGATGGAATATTATTGGGGTTTTGTCCTAATTTAATATTTACTTGTCCGAATTTTGGGGCGTGACACAAGCGGTCTTTTACAGGTCTGAGCTACTAGGAGGGGGTCATTGCAGGCTTAAACTGTGTTTTTGTTCACTCGAGTGGTGTCACTTACTGTGTTTGACACTCAAGCGGCGTTTTGGTTGCTCGAGCGGTCTGCGTTTATATTAGTTTGGAAAAAGAGAAAATTGAATCACTTTTTCTTTTCTTTCTCTCTCTCTCTAAACATTTTAAAACCCTAATTTCTTCACACTCTCTCTCTCTCTAGTTTTGCTTAAAACCTCAAATACACTCTTACCCATTGATTTCTCCACCATAGCTCTCTGGAGAAAAAAGTAGGGCTCGTCTAAAGTTTCATTCTAATCAGAGAGAATCTCATTTTCAACTCCGCCAAACTTCAATCCGTGCTCTTTCTTGTCTTCCAATCTTGAGGTAGGGATTGCTTCAAACTTTAGTATGATTTTTACCTTAGTTATTTGTCTATTGAAAGAATCTAGTGATTTGGGGATTTGGGGTTAAACCTAGGGTTTGATTATGAAATGTAAAAGAGGGGTTCTCAAAGTGGTTATTGAGAAAGGTTGTTGGGATGGGTTTATGGTTGAGATATGTTAAAATGGGGGATTTCTTTACTTAAATTTAATTTTTGAAAGTAACGGGGTTTTTGTTCTAAAATCATGAATATTTGGTTTGTGGAAGAAAAGGGAAAGGATGTTGGGTTTTGTAAGAATAGAGCGAATGTGTATGTTGATGATGGAGTTGGATATATAATATTACTCTCATTTTGAAAATGATGAGATTATATCTTTTGTTGGAAATTATCTATTGAATAGAAATATCTGTTTTGGGCTATCGGTGAAAGACAACTTTGATTGTTGTAAAAATTGCATAAGGATTAGGTGAATTGAAACTAATTACTCATACATCTTGCATTGAGCATTGTTTCATACTTAAACATTGAAAATGTATTATTTTTTAAAAGGAAAAAAATGATGAATACCTTGTTGAATTTGGTTAAAGGGTGTAGTTGTGGTTATTATGTTAACCGGTGTGTCCTTGGTAGAAGTCCAAAAACCCACGCGGTTAGGTGATAAAATGGCTTTGGTAATGCTTGTATAGCCTACTGGCAGACACGTACCTAGAGATTCCTAGTGTTTTGTATCCACTGCCCTGTTTTCTTATATAAAAGGTTATTTTTCATGAATTGATATATAATTTGACATTGCATTGTTTTAAGATGGAAATGTAAAACGTTTGACAACTGGCATGCATATCCAGCCACCTTATGACTTCGTTAAGATTCATATATTGTGTCAAAGTATCTCTACTAGGCTTTAGCTCACCCTATATGGAAAACAACTTTCAAGTGCTGATGATATGCCTTTACCAAAGACATAGCTTGGGAGGACTTGGAGCCAAGAGCTTCTTTTTGTTTATTTGATGTAATTATTTTTGTACAAGTCTTAGGCTTTAATTGTATTGAGTTGAACTCATTTTGATGTACCCAAGTATCAACTTGGAAAGATATAGCCATTAGGGCATATAATTACTTGGGTTTTCTTTTATTTCAATGTTTGTACACATGTCATATCCTATAGATTTAGGATCTAGGAATTATGAATGTATACACGCACATGTCATCTTTTGTATGATTAAGGATTATGAATGGAATATAAAATATGATGTTATTGATCAATTGTAAGGAATATTATGAGATGGGTTATTGTTATTATTTCGAGGCATAACAAAGGTCCAGCTTCAAGACTTGTTAGACAAGGGCTTCATACGCCCTAGTACTTCACCTTGGGGAGCACCCAACTTTCTTTGCAAAGAAGAAAGATGGCACTTTGCGGTTGTGCATTGATTACCATAAGTTGAACCGGGTAACTGTCAAGAACGAATACCCACTATTGAGAATAGATGATTTTTTTGACCAGTTGAAAAGCTCTCATTGCTTTTCGAAGATTGATTTGATATCGGGGTATCACCAGTTGAGGGTGAAAAAGGAAGACATTCAAAAAATGGCATTCCATACACGGTATGGCCACTACAAGTTCTTAGAGATGCCTTTTAGGCTAACTAATGCACTGGCCTCATTTATGGACTTGATGAATCGAGTCTTCCGGGAGTTTCCAGACCAGTTTGTGGTTGTCTTCGTCGACAACATCTTAGTATACTCACCCTCTAAGGAGGAACACGAGAGGCACTTACGATATGTACTTGATTTGTTTAGAGCATACCGTCTATATGCTAAGTTCGGAAAGTGTGAGTTCTAGCTTAAAGAAGTTAAGCTCACAAGCCATGTTATGTCCAGAGAAGGAGTGACTATGGATTCATCTAAGATAGATGCAGTGCAGGTGTAACAACCTTGTTCTGTATCATACCGTTAATCTTTAATTATGCTTCTAATTATGTGCTTAATGTGAAATTGGATGCTAATTATGCGATTATATGTGTTATTGCATTTATATCTATTCATTTATGTCTAAAATAAGCCTTTGATCAATTAAATTAAACTCCACTTCCTGAGCTTAATCATGGATTAGTGAATTAAGTTAGACTAGCCTATATATATGCCAATTAAGGTGCTTAGCTCATTTTTGAGCTCAAAATTCAGCTTGTAAAGAGAGCATTTTAGAGAGAGACGTGTGATTCTAGAGAGAGTGAGGCTCAATCTTGAAGATTTGCCTAGGGGCTTAAAGGATTGTGTATAGGAACTCAAGAACTAGCTTGTGAAGAGTTGATTGAAGACTCTAGGTGAGTAATTGAAATCAAATTCATGAGCTTAAGTTCATAACTATGTGAATTCAAGAAGTATATGTTGATAAATACAAGAATTGAGCTAAATGTGTTGAATTTGAGATCAACTTGAGCATGCATGCATACATGAATTTATAGTGATTTCTCATATTTGAGTATAAACCATAATGATCATGTTGAATTGAGAGTTGTTTGATACATGCATGCATGAATTGCCATGTTTTGAAGCCCAATTTTAAGCCTTGAAGCTTGTAAATGCAAGATGTAAAACATAGCTTTTACAAACATAAACTTTAAGGTTTGAATCTTGTTGAATTCATGGAGTTTTGAGTGATTGGTTCCAAAGTATAAATGTTTTCATGTTATACAATGTTTTTCCTTGATTTCATACCAATCATGCAAGGGTTAAGCCTTTGAATTGCAAGTTTGAATCTCAAACAGAATTCTGAAAATTCCAGAATTCGTGCAGTTCGCTTGAGCAATGGAAGTGTCACTCGAGCGTAAATTTCGAGCTCCCAGTACTTTTACAGACATTGAGAGTTGGCTCAAGCGACCACCTGTAGCACGCGCCCGCGGAGGGGGACCTCACGCTACTACAGTTCGGACTCGCGATTCGTGTCGCGGTTCTTAATCTGAACCAAAGAGTCCAAATCTGGCAAATCGTTTTAAGAAACAGATTTTTGAAAAAGTAGTGCCAAACATGGACTGCTTTGCCAGATACAGAGTCGCCACCTAAATATTTTAAAATGGGGGAATTTAGGAAACCCTGACTCGGTGCCGAAGGCCACGTGTCCGTCATCACCGGAGTTGTCTCGGCTCGGGAGCTTGGGTACGATCGGGGAAGGTCAGCTATGAGCACCCCCTCACGCGGCTTAAGAGATGCATGACAATGCGAACGAACATGCGCACATCAATGCGCCAAAGGTTTTGCACCTTCCAAGGATTTAAGGTCTCCTAGACCGTACGTGTTTAAGGTCTCGCCAGACCATGCTATCTGTTTGTTTTGGAAAATGTTTTGGATTTGCTACTCGCAAGTAGGCTAAAACACGGATTTCAATGAGTTCTTCCAACTCAAACAATCCAACCTTCACCCACAGGCATCCAAGCAGTTTATAACACATAAGCATCTAGCCACATGTTAAGCATGCTGTCATGGCAATATTCACACTCTTGCGATATGCTAAAGCGGAAATACTTACATCGTATTCCGTGCCAAAACAAAGAACTCGTTAGCAAACATGCATGATCCAAGTCCATGTTATGTGCCTAATGCATCGCATACAAAGTTGCTAGAATAGGCTCGGGTATCCTAAACATGGCATGTGAGAATGCACAACTATCACATATTCAGTTTAGAATTTGAAGTACAAATGCAGTTAGCGTGATGTACCGAGCCTAATGCATGTAGTAAAAATGCATGAATGCACGCATGCATAACATAAGGTATGCTAAATTAAACGTGCCCTAATCTACCATCATAAGCAGGTAAATAAAAGGAAAGAAAGACGTGAGGTTGGAAGACATACACACACTCACGCACACTTATTACATCTTTACCCTCACTCGGAGGGATCGAATAAATATTACAGATTAATTAACTACGCAAGCTAATTAATATTACAAATTAATTTAATTAACGAACTAAATAAATTAATTAAAACAGAAAAAAAACACCTCGGGAAACGCGCCGCCATGCATAGGCTGCCTCTGTTTTCCTTCCTTCACTCCTCTGGAGACTATCAAAACCTCAAGATTGCATCCCTGGACACTGGGGAGTACCACCGGCTGAGTGGAATTACCACCGGCAGTGGTGTGTGGCCATCGGCACAAAATGAAACTGTCGGCAGAGAAATTGTTGCCGGCCTGCACCTTACACTGCCGGTCGGCAGAGTGTTCCTGCAGAATCTGCAAATGACAGCAACAGAGGGCAAGGCAAAGCATGACAGCACAATTCAAGGCATATATGCACCAACCATGTCCCTTATCATTGTAATGACTCAAAGGGGCATGTGCCTCGATTCTCGGACCACCAATCACGCATTTCCATGCATGATGGCCCAAAGAATCAAGTATGCAACTTTGATTTCAAATGCATGCAAACCAAATCAAACCAAACAAGGCCCAATTCCTATCATCAAGTCAAGGAACAAGGCATGCATGCAAGATGTAATGCAACCTAAGCATACAAACTAAGGATGCAACATGTCATGGTGACTAACTTATGCAAGCATACAAGCATACATATGGCAATGCAAATGGATGCAAAGATGGTCTTAAACATGAATTAGGCAACTCTAAATAGGCCTAAAACAGTAGCCAAAATGCTATAATGAAGGACCAAATATACATGCACACATGCACCTAATTGAAGGCCAACACCTAAGCACAAATTGAACAACCCTCAAACACATTTGAAAGGGAGAATCATGGACTATTAACATGCGACATAAGCTCTGAAAATGCATGTTAGGATGGTGTCAAACCAAGCAACAAGATCAAGCCAAACATGCAACAAATAGTCCAAGTGTTCAAAGCAAACCAATGGGGCATTGAACTACACTTAGCAAGACCAAACATTCCATGAAAGGAAGGACCAAAATCAGAGGTTTAGCACGTTAAAACAAAGCTAAAGGACTACTTAGATGGCATCTAAGTGACCCAAAAACAAAGGCATGCATAAACACCAAAACATGGAGCATTGCTACACAAGCTTTCAAAGCATCGAAGAGGCATGCACGGCAATCAAGCACGCATGAAAATGGGACTGAAATAGCATGTAGGGTGGCCCCAAATCACCAAAACAATGCAAAGGTGCCATGCTATACATGCACATGCTCAAGGCCAACAAGCCCAAATACAAAGGAGATATATGATGCATGCCAAATTCGACCCAAGCAACCTAGGACAGACCTAGAACATGGCAAAATAAGCACATAATCTTCACAAGACTAAGCCTAAAACATGCTCCCACAAACGTTAACAACCTAAGGCACATTAAGGCATAAACAAGGCATTACATGGCAACTATGCTAAGCATGCATGGAGTACCAAAACCAACTTAAAATCATGTTATATTATGGATATATAAGCATGAAAAACAAACCAAACATGCTCAACACACACTCAAGCATAATGCTCTCTCAAGAGGCCAAAACATGCCCTTTTCAAGGACAACAAGGAGAGGGGGTTGCCCTCTCCTTCTTGGGACTTCAAAGCATCATCTTCACCACTGAAATCCCTCAAGATTTCAGTGGTGAAGAGACCTCAACACCAAAATCCCGGAGCTAGCACAAAATGGCTCAAAATGAGGCCTTTCAAGGCCTAAGGGGGGTCAACCACCCTCAAACAACAAAACACTCTTAATAAACAATAAAGAGGACTTAAAAACAGAACTTTTTTATGTTATACAATAAGCACAAAAACAACTCTAAGATAGGTAGAAAATCAATGCAAAAAGGGGGAATAAAGGTGTAAGTTTCTTACCCTTGATGATCCCTTCACAAATGGTGCTCCAATGGCCTCCTTTAGCTTGGATCTCACACCAAAACTTCAAAACCAGTTCTTTAGAACCTCAAGAGCCAAAGGAAGGTGAAACACTAGGTGTTTGTGTGCAATAGTAAGACACAAAACACCTAGTGCACAAATGAGAAAGAGGGGGAAAGAGAGATAGAAAATGTATGTCACTCAAACCCTAGAACCAGAGCTCAACAATGGCTATTTTTGCTCTCAAAATATCTCAACTCTAACCTAAGTCCTCTCCTTTAAGCCAAGAGAGCCTCTCCTCTCTATATGTCTTGTAAAGCTTACAAGACAAGCTTTACAATAGGGAGATCCCTCCATACACGTGTATGGAGGGATGCAAAAGCAGGACAGCTGTCTAAAAATATCTGAAAAAGCAAATGAACAGCAATCGGCCGGCCAAAAATGCCATATTGGCCAAAAAGAGTGCCGGCCGGCACTAAATAATGCTGACCGGCAACAAATAGTGCCGGCCGGCAATATACATTGCCGGTGGCAGCAAAAACCAGCCGGTGGCCTCTAGCCACTGCCGGTGATGGGTGGGGATGGTCCACAAGCCCTACCCTGCCCTTCCAAGGAAAAACACAAGTGTTTGGTGCAAAACCAAACACTAAACGGTCGAGTTCGAAGATCCTGAGACAAGGCACGCGAGCCGAGGCCTCCGGGAACTCCAAACGAACACAAACATGGATGATCACCGTGTGTTGAAACGGTGACGTCCAAGTCTTGAGGACGGTCAAAAATGGGGTGTCTACAAGGGGCTTCCATACAGATTTCAAGCCGAGGGTAAACCCCTGGGTATTTAAACCAGACTTTAGTCTCGGAACTCCCGAACCTTTGCGTTCTAGGCATAAGCCGTTCGAACTCTAGTTTCCACCGTCCCAGTTGGTCTTCTAGGAACTCATCGCAAACATAGGCAGGTGGCTTCACCAGACCACCGAAAGTCGTTCGGGCACGACAAACACCAAAGGAATTGCGCCTTTAGAGGATTTAAGGTCTCTTAGACCGTGATGCAGGATGTATGCAATGAATGCATGCAATCTACAATGCGATATCTACAAATATGCAATGAAATGGATATACAATGGATATGGCATGCAAGCCAAACCAAATTTTACCTAGGAAAGGCATGTACACATACGGGCCATGTGTAACACAGAAAAGGTGCCGCAACCCTCAACCAACATATCAGCGTGGAATCGGCGCGATACACATGCAGAACTGTGTTTTAACATGAAAAGTAAGGGCACATACCAGACCAAGCTCAACATGGAAAGGCGCAAGCCGTAGGCGGAAGGTGATGCAATGAATGCATGCAATCTACAATGCGATATCTACAAATATGCAATGAAATGGATATACAATGGATATGGCATGCAAGCCAAACCAAATTTTACCTAGGAAAGGCATGTACACATACGAGCCATGTGTAACACAGAAAAGGTGCCGCAACCCTCAACCAACATATCAGCGTGGAATCGGCGCGATACACATGCAGAACTGTGTTTTAACATGACAGGTAAGGACACATACCGGACCAAGCTCAACCTGGAAAGGCGCAAGCCGTAGGCGGAAGGTGATGCAATGAATGCATGCAATCTACAATGCAATATCTACAAATATGCAATGGCATGGATGTTTACAAAAATGCATGACAATGCAGTGCGATACGACTACTGGGAAAAATGCAATGGATGCATGCAAGCTACAATGGAAATGCATGACAATGCACTATGATTGTTTTTTTTTTAGATGCACATGATGCAAGTGCGGCACGCGTGCCATACGGAATGTAAGATGATAAAATGAGACACGCACGCCTCATAAGGTGCAAAAAAAGATTTTGACAATTGGACTTATACGCTACGCGAAGCCGATTTGTGTTCAAAACAATGCAATGTACTAACAAGTACAAGCAAGATGCGCAAGATAGCGCGAATGGATGCATGCAAAATGCAAGTGAGGTGCACAAAACAGTGCGATGCGCAAAACAGCGCGGTTGAAATACAATGCACAAAACAGTGCGGCGATTTGAAATGCACAAAACAGTGCGATTGTTTGAAATGCACAAAACAGTGCGATTGAAATACAATGCACAAAACAGTGCGACGATTTGAAATGCACAAAACAGTGCGACGGTTTGAAATGCACAAAACAGTGCGACGGTTTGAAATGCACAAAACAGTGCGATTGATATGCGATACACACAGGGCAACTTTTGGACCTTGCAAAAGCCAAAAGGACACGAAAAGGATACACCTTGCATGGGTTGAAGCGCTACGCACGGCGGATGCAGTCCGAAGTCAGAACGGAGGCCGGTTGAGCGTCGGGAATGACCATTAAAGGTCTTGCACCTTCCAAGGATTTAAGGTCTCCTAGACCGTACGTGTTTAAGGTCTCACCAGACCATTAAAGGTCTTGCACCTTCCAAGGATTTAAGGTCTCCTAGACCGTACGTGTTTAAGGTCTCACCAGACCATTAAAGGTCTTGCACCTTCCAAGGATTTAAGGTCTCCTAGACCGTACGTGTTTAAGGTCTCACCAGACCATTAAAGGTCTTGCACCTTCCAAGGATTTAAGGTCTCCTAGACCGTACGTGTTTAAGGTCTCACCAGACCATTAAAGGTCTTGCACCTTCCAAGGATTTAAGGTCTCCTAGACCGTACGTGTTTAAGGTCTCACCAGACCATTAAAGGTCTTGCACCTTCCAAGGATTTAAGGTCTCCTAGACCGTACGTGTTTAAGGTCTCGCCAGACCAAGAAATGTGCAAAATGTAAGGATGACACACATGCCACACGGAATGCAAAATGAAACAAATGAGACACGTGTGCCTCATAAGATGCAAAAAAAGATACAAGTGGACTTACACGCTAACTCAAAACAATGCAATGTACTAACAAGTACAAGCAAGATGCGCAAGATAGCGCGAATGGATACATGCAAGATGCATGTGAGGTGCACAAAACAGTGCGATGATTTGAAATGCACAAAACAGTGCGATGCGCAGAACAGCGCGAACAATTTTGAAATGCACAAAACAGTGCGATGATTTGAAATGCACAAAACAGTGCGATTGATATGCGATATACATGGGGCAACTTTTGGACCTTTGTAAAAGTCAAAAGGATACGAAAAGGATACACCCTGCATGGGTTGGAGTGCTACGCACGGCAGATGCAGTCCGAAGTCAAAACGGAGGCCGGTT
Source organism: Camellia sinensis (assembly GCF_004153795.1). NCBI lineage: Eukaryota > Viridiplantae > Streptophyta > Magnoliopsida > Ericales > Theaceae > Camellia > Camellia sinensis. The sequence continues at coordinate 455,252 of NW_021025259.1, forward strand.
GAGCAACGGAGATGCACTTTCTTGCACTTTTTTGAGCTATGAAGACCAAAAACTCCTCACATGGCCTAACAGGTACAATATTCCCCCGCTCCAAGGTGGGGCGCGCTCATGTCGGGAGCAGCTCGCGAGCTCCAGTCCCGGACGATGATGATGATGATGACGAGGAGTCAGAGGCGGAGGCAGAGTCATCAGAGGAGGAGACCGGAGGAGGCACTAGCTCGGGCTCTGACGACGATGCTGATGATGCCCCTGGACCCTCGTCCAGGAAAAGGACTAGAACGGACTGACGGCCCCCCGGAGTGCTCGACATGGATGCAGATTTTGCTTATCTTTTCTTCTTTGTACTTTTCCTTTTGTTGGTAGTTAGATTACCTTGTACTGCCGCAGGCAGATTTTTGTTTCCAAAACTTGTACATTTGAAAAGATAATGAAATGAAACGGACTTTTTATCTGAAAAAGTGTTTACATTTACACATCTCATACATTGCATCGCATCTCATCATGTTACACCTTAATGTAAACGAAATTGATTGGTTGTCTGAAAATTGAACACTCGCACTGTAATAATCAGATAACTAAACAGCCAACAGCAAAATAACCCAAGCAACCCACCGCCTCATTCTGGACACACAGCCCTTACTCTGTTGGGGGATTAATCTGCATACAGCCTGTAACACAGCATTCGTTTCATTCTGCACACAGCAAATTCTGAACAAACGGCCCAATCTAACAGGACGGACCTCAAAGATGGAACCGGTTGGAGTCGAAACACGTTCAAATGTAGAGAATGGCACAGCATTCTAAGCATAAATGATTTTTGAAATTGAATGAGGGTTTTTCAAACCGGGATATCGAGCCTACAACTGAACACAGCGGGGAGGACTCAAATATAAAGGTACACGACCTAACACAACGAGACAGGCTCGGAAAAGACCTAAAACAAAGGTTGAGGTAAACAAAACCAAAGACACGACATACAGACGCGTTAGCGAAGACGGGGGACCTCGAACCACGAGGAGCTAGTTTCTCTAGGCATTGTTTCCCACCCTTTCTAATTTGTGATTCTCACATCACTCGGCTCTCGAGCTCGGATTTTCTCCCAAAACCCTTTTCCTCACTTTTCTCTCAACTTACACCTCTCTATTCTTCATTCTCTCATTTTCCATCCCTCCCCGGGGTGATTGATGGATAAATAGAAAGTTGCGGGTTCATGCTCAACATCGTTAGCTCACAGCCATTTCTTCCGACGGGTAGAGCGCTCTTCTGGCAAGTACGTCGTTGACGGGGGAAAGACAGAACGCCTGGCTCAACTGTGCCCCTAGTCCATCATTTTAACCCTTCTTTGTTTTTGCTTTCTACTAAAACAATTTTGATCAAAATGAGAGTCGGATTAACGTACTTGTTCGATTTTTGATTTGAAAAGCATGCAAGTGAGGCTGCAAGTACTGAAAATTTTCCTTTTTTGGGTCCAAGACAATGGTCCAGTTTTGGAAAATGGAATAGTTTTCGAGAAAATAGTCAACCTCAGTAAAAATTTTCAAAAACTATTTTTGAAGGTTAAAATACCCGAGTGTACCTTAACCGGAACTACGTAAGGCTTGATTCCCATGTTTGGGATACGTAGGCAACTTCATCATGAAGTCCAGCCCCCAACGCTTTCATAGCGTCTCAATCCATGCAATGGATCC
>NW_021025259.1:464012-510383 GCF_004153795.1 Camellia sinensis
CCTCTCTCTCTATATGGCACTTCTTGTCTTGTAAAGCTTACAAGACAAGCTTCATAAGAGGGAGATCCCTCCATACACGTGTATGGATAATTTAATTAACAAATTTCTAACCCTAACCCTAGCAGGAAAAACGCCTCGGGAAACGCGCCGCCATGCATAGGCTGCCTCTGTTTTCCTTCCTTCACTCCTCTGGAGGCTGTCAAAACCTCAGGACTTCATCCCTAGACACTGAGGAGTACCACCGGCTGAGTGGAATCACCACCGGCAGTGGTGTGTGGCCATCGGCACAAAATGAAGATGTCGGCAGAGAAATTGTTGCCGGTCGGCACCTTAAACTGCCGGTCGGCAGAGTGTTCCTACAGAATCTGCAAATGACAGCAACAGAGGGCAAGGCAAAGCATGGCCGCACAATTCAAGGCATATATGCACCAACCATGTCCCTTATCATGATAATGACTCAAAGGGGCATGTGCCTCGATTCTCGGACCACCAATCACGCATTTCCATGCATGATGGCCCAAAGAACCAAGTATGCAACTTTGATTTCAAATGCAATGCAAACCAATCAAACCAAACAAGGCCCAATTCCTATAATCAAGTCAAGGAACAAGGCATGCATGCAAAATGCAATGCAACCTAAGCATACAAGCTAAGGATGCAACATGACATGGCAACTAACTTGTGCAAGCATACAAGCAAACATAGAGGCATGCAAATGGATGCAAAGATGGACTTATGCATGAATTAGGCAACTCTAAATAGGCCTAAAACAGTAGCCATAATGCCCAAAAATGAGGCTAAACACACATGCATACATACACATGTTATGGTCCAAACCTTAGGCACAAATTGAACAACCCTCAAACACATTTGAAAGGGGGAATCATGGACTAATTAGCATGCGACATAAGCATTGAAATCATGCTAAAACATGGTGCCAAACCAAGCAATAAATCAAGCCAAACATGCAACAAATAGTCCAAGTGTTCAAAGCAAACCAATGGGGCATTGAACTACACTTAGTAAGACCAAACATGGCATGGACTAAATGACTAAAAACAGAGTTTTAGCACATAACATAAGGCCCAAAAGACCACTTAGATGGCATCTAAATGGCTCAAAAACAAAGGCATGCACAAATGGTCAAAACATGGAGCATGCAACACATGCTTCCAAAGCATCAAAGGGGCATGCAAGGCAATCACGCAAGCATGAAAATGGGACAGAAATAGCTTATAGGGTGGCCCCAAATCACCAAAACAATACAAGCAACGCATGCTACACATCCACATACTTGAGGCCAACAAGCCCAAATGCAAAGGGGCTACATGATGCATGCAAAGTTCGACCCAAAAAACCTAGGACAGACCTAGAACATGGCAAAACATGCACAAAATCTTCACAAGACTAAGCCTAAAACATGCTCCAACAAAGGCTAACAACCTAAGGCACATTGAGGCAATAACATGGCATTACAAGGCAACTACGCTAAGCATGCATCGAGTACCAAAACCAATTTAAAAGCATGTTATATTATGGATATATAAGCATGAAAAACAGCCTAAACATGCTCAACACACACCCAAGCATAATGCTCTCTCAAGAGACCAAAACATGCCCTTTTCAAGGACAACAAGGAGAGGGGGTGGCCCTCTCCTTCTTGGGACTTCAAGGCATCACCTTCACCACTGAAATCCCTCAAGATTTCAGTGGTGAAGAGACCCCAACACCAAAATCCCAGAGCTAGCTTCAGTGGTGAAGAGGCCCAAACCCCAAAGTCTCGAAACTTGCATAAAATAGCACAAAATGAGGCCTTTCAAGGCCTAAGAGGGATCAAACACCTCCAAACCACAAAACACTCTTAATAAACAACCAAGAGGGCTTAAAAACAGGACTTTTTTGTATTATACACTAAGCTCAAAAACGAATTTAAGACAGGTATAAATAAGGTGCAAAAATGGGAAATAAAGGGGTGAGATTCTTACCCTTGAAGCCTTTTTCAACAAAGATGCTCCAATGGCCCTCCTTGGCTTGAAATCAGCTTCAAAACCTCAAAATCAGTCCCTTAGAACCTCAGTTCCAAGAGGAAGGTGAAACACTAGGTGCTTGTGTGCAATAGTATGGACTAAAACACACACAAGAGCACAAAAGAGAGAGAAAGAGAGATAGAATGTATATCTAACCCTAACCCTAGAACTCAAACCCTAACAATGGTTGTCTAAGCTCTCAAAATATCTTAAGTGTCTAACCCCCTTTAAGCCAAGAAACCCCCCCTCTCTATATGGCACTTCTTGTCTTGTAAAGCTTACAAGACAAGCTTCACAAGAGGGAGATCCCTCCATACACGTGTATGGAGGGGAGCAAAAGGCAAGACAGCTTTCTTAAAATATCTGCAAAAGCAGACGCACAGTAGTCGACCGGCCAAAAATGCCATCTTGGCCAAAAATAGTGCCGACCGGCACTAAAAAGTGCCGACCAGCAACAAATAGTGCCGGTGGCAGCAAAAACTAGCCGGCCTCCGGGAACTCCAAACGAACACAAACATGGATGATCACCGAGTGTTCAAACGGTGACATCCAAGTCTTGAGGACGGTCAAAAATGGGGTGTCTACACCACCCTTTAATTTCAGTCTTCGCTCGAGCGACCAAAATGAGAGCATCCAGTACTTTCAGACCAAGAGGTTCACTAGAGCGACCAATGTTGCGCTCGAGTGAAGTGCCCTGTTTCAGGAAAATTTGAAAAGTAGTTTTATGTTTCAATTTCTGTTCTATTTCATTTTTGAGCATTCTTAGGCACACATTGAGCATCCTAAATGAACTAAAGAGCTAGAAAGAAGCCTAAGAAAGATGAACGAATTAAGGAACAGATTGAATTGTATTATGATCCATTTTCCATATGTGTTATAAATTATGTAGGGCCAACTGCAAGGACAAGTCAACCATCTGTGCATAGTGAGTAATATCTTAGTAAAGATATTTTACTTATATTTTATTTTCTGATTGTCCTTATATGGTAAATTTTTCTGAATCAATGTTTTGATATATGTGAATGAGTCAGCAACCGACTGAGCAATATGCTATTTGTACTTAGTAAATGATATGAGATGACTGGACCCAAGGTCATTCTGTGCAACTGAATCATGGAACAAAATTGCTCAATATATTTGAATTAGGCCTAAGGTTGTACCATACATCTAATAAAATAGGCCTAAGATTGTTTTGAATCTCTGACAAGTCTGAATGACTGATGTGCAATAATTGAATGGCCATTATGCTACTGTGAATGATTGGACCCAAGGTCATTTTGATAAGATGGTGAGTCTGTTAATTGCTGGACCTAAGGTCATTCTGTACAATATTAGGCCCAAGGTCGTTCTGTTTTGTTGAGTACTGATTGAATCTACACTCTATATTCTACTATCTGTTGGACCTAAAGTCCTTTTGTCGCATATTGGACCCCTGATCGTTCTAATGTAAAATGTTTACTAATTATATACATACTTATTGATTAAAAATGGGCTTGTTCACTCAACCCCTTTACTTTGGTATTATTCACTAGGCGTTAGCTCATTCTTATATGTATGTAGGTGAGCAGCAGGAGGTCCAAACCCAAGTTTAGTCAACCTGCTGATGAGTAGTGAGATCTAGAGTCAACTAAGGTTGCCTACGTACGAGGCTTTTGTTATAAATCTTTTGATTTACTTTTATCTTCTTTTGTGGCCTTGCATGGCCAAGTCTATATATATATATAGATACATGTATAACCTTGATTTTTGACAACACTGTCCTTGAATGTTCCTAGACATATGTAAATCTATGATGACTGTATGGTGTGAGTTATTACATGAGAAAAGTTTTTGTTTTCCATGTATGCACAGCTCATTGGATAAAATTTAAAGTTTTGCTTTCGCCGCTGGCCCCACATTATTAATATTGAATTGATTTCTGACTAAGGTCGTAGGTAATCTCATGGTTACTAGCTAGTTATGATCCTAACCTATAGGGGCAGGTTCGGGTCATGACAGAGTGGTATCAGAGCATGAGTTAATAACTCACACACTTGTTCAAATGAGCAATAGAATGTCTAGAAAAGACTTAAGTTGCGTTCATGTGATCAATATATACTTGAATGCATTAAGAATATGCTAACGTGTTCTAAAGTATGTGACTACATGATAAATGAATTGTTGCTTATCTGTACATGTGTGCTCTTTCTGTTTATGTATGTTGCGTACATTGTTTTTATATAAAATATAGTGCAAGTCTCATCAGATAATGGTGAGAACAAGATCTGATGAAATAGAATAATCTTCTACTACCAGACTAGACAAAATGGAAAGACTGATACAGGACATGGTAGAAACATTGAGACAACAACAACAATGGCAACAGCAGTGGCAACAACCACCACTCCCACCTCCGGTACAACCTATGCACGACTTACAAAATGACAACCGAACAATAGCTCTCACCAAAGAATTCAAGAAAATGAAGCCACCACTATTTCATGGGGGTGTGGACCCATTGAAAACCAAAGCTTGGGTCCTCAGTATTGAAAAGTTGTTTGAAATATTCCCATGCCTTGAAACACAGAAAGTACAATTGGCCACCTTTACATTGGAGGATAAAGCAAGAAGGTGGTGGATGCTAATTCAAGATGATAACAAGGGCATAGACTGGGCACGATTTCTTGTGCTCGTTTTTGATAAATACTTCCCATAGTGTGTCCTTCATAGAAAGGTGTCTGAATTTGAGGGGCTGAAGCATAGCAATAGGACTGTGGCTGAGTATAAGGTCAAGTTTACTGAACTGGCTAGGTTTGCACCGCATATGGTTGATACCTACTATAAAAAGGCAAGAAAATTTGATGGCGGTCTCCGCAATGATATCCTGGAAAGGGTAAATATATTGAGATTGCCTACTTATGTTGATGTGCTAGACTAGACTTTAATGTCAGAAACTAATATGGCTAATCATAGTAAACCGTCTGAACAGAAACGCATGAAGTAAGGCTTCTTTTCGAAGAAGAGGATGTTTAAAAGGCAAAGTATAGGTTCATCGAGTTCTAGCTCTTCAAGGGACTCTGCACCAACATGTAACATCTGTGGAAGAAAACACCGGGGAGTTTGTTACCACACATCTGGGGCATGTTTTCAGTGTGGCAAAACTGGGCGTATGGTTAAAGATTGTCCTTAGAATGACAAAAGAGGTGGAAGGCCATCCACTAGCTCAAGGGAACACTATGAGACCTACTACTACCAGAGACACATTGAGGCAAAGGAGAGTCTTTGCACTAGTCCCAGGTGACACATGGAATGCTGAAGCTGTTGTCTCAGGTACTATCTCTATATGTACTCAAGATGCTTTTGTGTCTATTACATTTGCATCTAGATTGAATAGACCTCTAGAATCATTGCCATATATGTTATGTGTATCTGCTTCTAGACACCCCACTTTTGACCGTCCTCAAGACTTGGACGTTATTGTTTGAACACTCGATGATCATCCATGCTCGTGTTCATTTTGAGTTCCCGAAGGTCTCGGCTGCGCGCCTCGCCTTAGGATCTCTCAACTTGTCTGTTTTGTGCTTGGTTGTGGACCAAGGACTTGTGATTTTGCTTCTGAGGGAAGAGGGTGGCTTGTTGGCCATCCCCTCAACCCATCGGCTAAGGCATTGTGCCATCGGCCATGTTTTATTGCCATCGGCCAAAAGTGATGGCCGATCGGTACTTTTTTTGGTCGATCGGCACTTTGTTTGGTCGATCAGCCATATTTTTTAGCCGAGACCTTTCCATCTGCTTTTTGCAAATATTTTCTGCCAGCTGTGACAGCTGGTATGCACAATTTCCATCCTCTTTGTTTCAAGACTCAAGCTTGTTGAACAAGCTTGAGAATTGAAATTCTATAAGAAGGGAGCCTCCTCTCTCTTTCCAGAGGTTCTGGAAATTTGATATACAAGTTCTATATCTCTCTCTCTATATTCCTCCCTCTCTCTCTATTTTGTGTGTGTGTTTGTGCCTTAAAGTGTATTTTCTTCACACTTTTGCACTAGAGAACCTAGCAATACACCATCCTTTGGTTGCTGAGGTCCTTAGGAGTTGGTTTTAGAGTTCTTGGAGTGGTTTTGGTCAAAGAAAGTTGCTGGAGTTGTGTTCTTGAAGGTGTTCTTCAAGGGTGAGCAACTAACCTTTTAATCCCCCATTTTTGCTTAAGCTTTTAGACCTATTGTTTTAAACTTAACTTTAAACTGTAAAAAGTTCTGATTTTGCATGCTTGTGAAGTTTGTTTAAGGTCATTTTTTGGTTGGGGGTAGTCCACCTTAGGCCTTGTTTGGCCTTGTTTTGTGCCTTCCCTTTTGAGCTTTGGAACCATCTTGTTTTGACCTTCTCACCACTGAAATCCAGAGGATTTTCAGTAGTGGAGAAGTGGTTTTGGAGTCTTGAATAGGAAAGGGACATGTCACAGCCCAAACCCGGCCCTATGGGTTTAGTACCGTAACCGGCCAGTAATCCGAGATTACCGAAGGCCTGCAGAACAGTAATACAGTTCACTTCTAAGTACTCTTAGGCGGAAGCCAAAACAGTAAATAAACAATCTCATATTGGTAGCATGTTTGCTTAGCATGTTTTGGCTTCATTTCAGCAAGTATTTGGTGTTATTTGGCCATGCTATACCTCTGTTTTAAGTTGGTTTGATAGCCTCTTACATGCATCATGCACTTGTCTTGCAATCCTCTCATTTGCCTTAACATGCATCATGCATTTGGACCATCATGCTTACATATTTTGGCTCAACTCAAAAGAACTTTTAGTCATGTTTTACCATGTTTAAGCTCTGTTTGGTGTTATTTTAGTCATGCATGCATTGTTTTGTGTAGCCTTGGTTCAATCTAGCTTGTTAGTTTTGAGTGTCCAAGTCATTAGCATGCATTGCTTGGACCATTTTCATGATTTGGCATCATCTCGTATGTGATTTCAGTCCATGTAGTGTAGCCATACACTTGCCTTTGTCACTCCTTTAATGCTTTGAAGAGTTGGTGTTTTATGCCTCTTGAATGGCTCATTGTACATGCCTCTGTGTTTAGGTCTTTAGGATGCCATCTCAGTGGGTTTTTGGGCTTATTTTGACATGCCATAACTCTGTCTTTCATTGGTTAAGTCATGCCATGTTTGGTTGTAATAGGTGTAGTGTAATACCCCTTGTTAGCCTTGCATGTCTCATGCCTTTTGGACTCTTGTTCTAGCTTGTGTTGGCTAGGTTCAAGCTTGCTTTTGGTCTTGTCTTGACCTGTCTTGGGACTGTTTTGTGTGCCCTTGACTCTTTGGGGCTTGCCTTGCATGGCCATGGTGTAATCCCTTCTGTTAGTTCCAAGCTTCGAGCTTTCTTGCATGCTGTGCTTGACTGTGTACATGATTTGGCATCATTCCTCACATGATTTCAGAGCTTACCTCATTGCCACATTATCATGTTTGTCACTTTTTGCTCATGTTTGAGAGTTGTGTCCTTATGCCTAAGTGATAGGTCAATTGGCATGCATGCTTATTTTGCATTTCATTCCATTATTTCTTGGCACTTTGGCCACTGATTTGGGCATGGCTGAGGTATGCCCATTTTGGTTTAAGTCCATCTTTGCATGTTGTTGCATGCTTGACATGTTGCATGTTGTTGCATGCTTGCTAGTTTGCATGTTATTGCATGCTTGTCCATCCTCGCATGCCATGCATGTTTGTATGTTTAGAATGCATTTTGCATGCTTGCAAATTTGTATTTTGTCATATGCTTGTTTAGGTTGCATTGCATTTGGCATTCTTGTTACCTTAGCCATGTGTGCATGTTTGAGTCATATTGCATTTGGCATGCTTATGTTGCATTGCATAGATTTTCCATGTTGCATGCATTGCATTGTGATTGGTTTGGGGTGTCAAACCAAACACGAGGACCGAGGGACGTTTCGTACTTGAAGTGACGACACGTGCCTCAATCCTCGGTCACCGACACTCTTGATCCAACATGATAGAGTGTGAGGCATTCACGTGTTTTGTGCATTTCATTCACATTGAATGGTGCGACTCGGCCTCTTTGGCTATCATGCATCGAAATGCGTGATTGATGGCTCGAGAGTCAAACACTACACTCCTTTGAGTCCCAAACATGATAAGGGGAGTAGTTGCACAACATTTTCTTGCAAATGTATTGCCATGCCCTTGTTTGCCCTCTGCTGCAACAACAGGAGCAATCTGCAGGAAGAGATGGCCGATCGGCTATCTTCAATGCCGATCGGCTAACATTTCTTGGCCAATAGCCTCATAAGTGGTCGATGACCCTTTTTCCTTGGCCGATGGCCTGTCACGGTGTTCATAAAGTGGTCCAGAAGCATCACAAGTATTTTCAAGGTTTTCAGAGGTGCAAAACAGTGCAAACAGAGGCAACATGAGGCATGGCAACAGGTTTCCGAGCGAGGCGATCGAGCATGCATCATTCAATCATTTCGAGGCGGGGCTGTGGCAGCCTCTTTAGTTTCATACTTAGTCTGTTTTGTAACTTAATTAATTTGCTTAATTAGTTAAGAGTTTTGTAATAATTAATTAGCTAGGGTAGTTGATTAATTAGTTGGTTTGTATTATTTATTCGGACCCTCCGTCGAGAGGGCAAATTTTGTAGTAAGTGTGCGTGCGTATGTGAATGTCTTCCAACCCCACGTCTTTCTCCTTTTTACTTAACCACTTACAATGGTTAGTTCTAGGTCACGTTTCAATTAGCATACTTATGATAACATGTTTGCATACATTCATTCGTATTGCATGCGCTGGGCTCGGTGCATCATACTAACTCCAGCGTATTTCAATTCCTACTTGAATACATGTTATCAAGTGTTGCATTTCACATGACATCTTAGAATAGCCGAGCCTATTTTAGTTGCATTTTGCATGTGTTGCATTAGCCATCTTAACATTTCTAGGATCATGCATTGATTACTAACTAGCTATTGTTTTGGCTCGGAGTACTAGGTAAGCTTTTTATGCTTTAGCATCTTGCATGAGTGTGAGTGTTAACATGATAGCATGCTTGCCATGAAGCTAACTGCTTATGTGTTTAACTGCCAGAATGCCTGTGGGTGAAGGTTGGATTACTTGAATTGGAACAATTCATAGAAATGCGAGTATTAAGCCCACTTGAGAGTGGCAAAATCATGTTTTCTAAGCCCACTTGAGAGTGGCAAAACCACGTCTTAGCCTACTTGCGAGTAGCACCTTCAAACCATTTTCAAACAAACAAACATGAAATGTTTTGTTCTAACTTAGGTGATCTAGTCTATACTTGTGTGTTATGCGCATCACATAGTAATTCTAGCTAATAACCGGAATAAGAACACATGTGTTTTCAAAATCAAAATATCATGTTAGTAAAGGCCGATCTTTGATCGGGCGAGCAGAGGTGCTCATTGCATGACCTTCCCCTCTCGTACCCAAGTTTCCGAGCCGAGGCAACTTTGGTGATGACGAACACGTGACCTTAGGCACGAGTCAGGGTTTCCTAAACTCCCCCAAAACAAAACATTTAGGTGGCAACTCTGTATCTGGCAAAGCAGTCCATGTTTGGCACTTCTTTATAAAAATCAGTTTTCCAAAACGATTTGTCGAATTTGGACTCTTTGGTGATTTATCGATCTTGCATTGCACTTTGTGAGATTAGATTCAGAACCGTGACATTGAGTCCGAACTCTATCAGCCTAATGAACAAATCGAATTTTCGCGCCATTTCACGCGCGAAGCTCGAGACGTTCGGGCAAGTCTACACTGCTCCATCTGGGGAATCTGTATTGTGTACATCTGTGTATCGTGTTTGTGATATGTGAATTAGTAATGCTACTTTGTATGTAGATTTGTTACCCTTGGACATTAGAAACTTTGATGTAATTTTGGGTATGGATTAGTTGTCTAAGATATGATTGAACCCGACCGGTGAGTCTGTTAATTGGTCGACCTAAGGTCATTCTTTACATTGTTGGGCCCAAGGTCGTTCTATTCTATTGAGTACTGATTGAATCTACACTATATATTCTGCTATCTGTTAGACCCAAGGTCATTCTAATGTAAAATGCTTACTGATTATATGCATACTTGTTGATTAAAAAGGGGCTCATTCACTCAACCCCTTTACTTTTGTATTGTTCACTGGGCGTTAGCTCACTCTATGTTTATATGTATGTAGGTGAGCAATGGGAGGTCCAGCGCCAAGTTTAGTGAACCTGCCAATGAATACTGAGATCTAGAGTCAGCCAAGGCTGCCTCACGTACGAGGCTTTTGTTATAAATCTTTTGATTTACTTTTATCTTCTTTTGTGGCCTTGCATGGCCAAGTCTATATATATATATATAGATACATGTATAACCTTGGTTTTTTGACAACACTGTCTTTGAATGTTCCTAGACGTATGTAAATCTATGATGACTGTATGGTGTGAGTTATTACATGAGAAAAGTTTTTGTTTTCCATGTATACACAGCTCATTGGACAAAATTTAAAGTTTTGCTTCCCTATCTGGCCCCACATTATTAATATTGAATTGATTCTAACTGAGGCCGTAGGTAATCTCATGGTTACTGGCTGATTATGATCCTAACCTATAAGGGTAGGCTCGGGTTATAGCAGCAGGATTTGGAGCAACCTAAGAATTCTTTTGAGATCTGGAGTTTCTTGGGCTTAGCCGATATTACCAACGCTTTGTGAAAGATTTCTCTTGGTTGACTTCACCTTTAACTAGGTTGGTGAGAAAATGGGTTAAGTTTTGTGGAGTGAGACTTATGAAAAGTCATTTCAAGAGCTTAAGAGCAGACTTACTACCACCCCAATTTTGATTATCTCGAAGAGAGTTTTGGACTATTCAGTGTATTGTGATGCATCTCAAGAGGGTTTGGGTTGCGTATTAATGCAAAAAAGGGTTGTGGCCTATGGCTCACGACAATTGAAAACCCATGAGAATTCAAGAGCACATAGCGAAACTAAAAATCATGCAAAGATGTTAAAGAAATCTCTACCTCAATAGAAGAAAGAGAGGGAAAGAACAATCCAAAAATCAACAGAGGCAAATCTTGAACTTTTTCAAATCGATCACTTCTTTGCGCTCTACCTTTTATCTCAAAGCACCAAGGTTGCGAGATTCAAGGATTAGGGTGTATGGGGTAATTTATACAAGAATTTAGAGAGAGAGAGAGAGAGAGAGAGAGAGAGAGAGAGAGAGTATGAAAATTTGGGTTAAGAAGCCTTATATATATATATAGAAAGAGAGAGAGAGAGAAGTAAAAAGTGAAAGAAAGATATTTTCTCCGAAACTTTATACAAACAGACCACTCGAACACCAATCAAGCATTAGACACAGGATATAGCTCAAGCGAACAAACCTAGGCTCAAGCGAAGATACCAAACTGCTAGAAGACTAACCCTACAGAATAGATTGCTCGAGCGAATAAAGCACCGCTTGAGTGCAAAATCTATCCAAACTCTCAGAAGTTCAAACTGTAAACAGACCATCGCTCGAGTGATCAAACCACCGCTCGAGCAAAAAAGGAACCACTTCCAGAAGTTCAGCCTACAAACACAGGTTCTGGGAGAAACAAAAGACCACTCGAGTGACCAACTCACCACTCAAGCAAACCCAAGAATAACAGACAGAATTTCCCCAGAAATACTAAGTCCCAACCTGTTCAAAACAACTCCAAAACCACATTCTCAACTTCTAAGCAACAATATAAGACTAGAACAATTATAAACAACAACAACAACAACAACAACAACAACAGACACCATACTCCAAATGAAAGAGCATAAAAGGGTCAGATCTTAACCCTAGCCACTATAACCTCTCATCTTTATGAAATTTCATCCCTGAAATTGAATTACATCCATAACCAAAACAATATAAGTCCAACAACAACCAAAATATATATTTAACAGTATAGAGAATAAAAATTACCTAACTTAACACAGATTAACCTCAAATCCCCAAATGTTTACAATATTCACATATTACAACAAGTCATTAAATAAGTACAAAAGTCTCAGGCATTAGAAAATAAGTTTGGATATTTATTACGAACTTCTGTCTAACGCTCCCAAGTCACTTCTTCGACCCCATGGTGTCGCCACAATACCCTAACCAAACGAATAGTCTTGCCTCGCAAGGTTTGTTCTCAAGTATCTAACACCTAAACTAGTCTCTCCTCATATGAAGCATCATCATCTACCTCTGAATCAGTCTAATCCAACACATGCAAAGGATCATGCTCGTACTTCCGAAGCATACATATATGAAACATATCATGAACCCCCAAAAGTGGGGGCAGCAAAGCCAAACGGTAAGCTACCTCCCCAATTTACTCTAAAATCTCAAAAGGTCTAATGAATCTCAGAGACAACTTTCCATTCTTTCCAAACCTTATCAAACCCCATCTTGAGAAAATCTTAAGGAATACATGATCCTCCACCTCAAAGATAAAGGTCACCTCCTCTAGTCGGCATAGCTCTTTTGACAACTTTGAGCCAAAACCAACCTCTTACAGATAAGTGCAATTTTCTCCGTTGTCTCTCAAACTAACTCTGGACCCAACATACGTGCATCACCTATCTCGGCCCAACAAACAAGCAATCTATAGGGTTGGCCATACAGGCCTCAAAATGTGTCATTCCAATACTTGCCTAAAAGTTATTATTATAGGCAAACTCTATCAAAGGTAAGTGTCTCTCCCAAGATCCCTTAAAGTCGAGGACGCAAGCCCGAAACATGTCTTCTAAAATTTGAATAGTGCGCTCAGACTACCCATTGGTCTAAGGATGATAGGCAGTGTTAAAAGTCAACTTAGTGTCCAAAGCACCCTGTAAGCTTTGCCATAACCAAATCATGAAATACGGATCCATATCTGAGACAATAGTCACCGGAACGCCATGAAATCGAAATATGTCCCTAACATACAACTCGGCCAAATAATCTACCGAGTCACTCGAGGGCATGGGAATGAAGTGTGCAGGTTTTATTAACCCGTCAACAACTACCCATATGGCATCATTACCCCATTGAGTTCTCAGAAGACCTACAACAAAGTCCATCATGACATGCTCCCACTTCCACTTGGTTATAAGCAAAGGTTGTAACAAACCCCCTGATAGTTGGTGCTCGGCCTTCACTTGTTGACAAGTGAGGCACCTCGAAATGAAGAAAGTCACATCTCTCTTCATCCTTCTCCACCAAAACTGGAGGCAAAGATCATGGTACATCTTCGTGCCTCCCGAGTGTACCGTAAGGCGTCAATGGTGGAACTCTCAAAGTATCTCTTCTCTACAAGATTATGGCATAAACAAGCAGTCTAGATATCTCACACTTGAGTTAGAATAAATATTCAAACCCTTCTCTTCCTTCCCAATGGAGATTTTATCTCAACTAGTCTTCACCACACGATCATTATGTTGAGCCTCAATAACTAGACTAACCAAGGTAGGCTGTGCAACAATGGTAAATAAGGTAGCCAACTCAACAGACTCGCCAAGATGCAAGTCAAACTCAATGATAGCACCCAACATCTCCCATTCGCAGATGGCAATACTCGCCACAATACTCATGGATCTTTATTCAAAGCATCGGCTACTATATTGACCTTCTCCAAGTGATAATTCAACTCGAAGTCGTAATCTTCGATGAACTCCATCTATATCCTTCGCCTCAAATTCGAGTCTTTCTATGAAAACAAATATTTCAGACTCTTGTGATTATAAAACACCTCAAATCTCTTCCCGTACAAATAATGCCTCTATATTTTTAAGGAAAATATCACCACTGCTAACTCTAGGTTATGGGTAGGATAGTATTTTGGGTTTGATTTGGGTGTGATTTGGACTATAAAATGGGGGGTTTTGAAATGTTATTGGAATGGCTTTGTTGACAAGAAGTGTTGAAAATATGAAAAATTAGGCGATTTCTCTTAAATAAGGTTTTTGGAAAGAAATTGATATTGTTTTGGAAAAACCTTCACAATCTTCGCAAATTATTGGTTTTGAGTAAGGATGAGAATGGTGGGGGAAATGTTTGAACCCTTATTGAATTGGATAATGGAGTTAAACATATATTGTTTCTCCAAATTTGAAATTATGAATTTATATCTATTGCTTGAAATTTATCTTTTGAATTGAGATATCTCTTTTGGGCTATCGGTGGAGGATAACTTTGATTGTTGTAGAAATTGGAAGGGGACTAGGTTAATTCAAACCATTCACTCGTACATCTCTCATTTGAACATTGTTTCATACTCATACATTGAAATGTATCATTTTTTTAAGAAAATGGGTTAATACATTGGAGAATCTGGTCAGGGGGTATGGTTGTGGTTATTTTTATGTTGGCCTACATGTCCTTGGTGAAAGTCCAGAAACCCGCGCGGTTAGGTGTCGATCCTTCCGGTTAGTTCCAATAAAATGGCTTTGGTAGTGCTTGTATAGTCTACTGGTAGACACGTACCTAGAGAGTTTCAGTGTGTGTATCCACTGCCCTATTTTTTGTTTTTGAAGTAATAGTTTGTGAATTAAATTATATACATTACATTGCATTGTTTGAAAGAGAAAATGCATCATTTTGGTAAATAGGATTCATGTGCATGCATTGTATGGCATTGTTAAACATTCTAAAGAATATTAAATTAATCTCTATTGGGCGTTAGCTCACCCTATGTGGAAGCCAATTTTCAGGTGTTGTTGATATGTCTCATCTAAGGAGTTAGCTTAGGAGGATTGTAGAGCTGAAGGCTCATCTTCTTTTCTTTTGTAAATATTTTTTTTGTATAAGCTAGGCCTTTTATCTATTTTTGGGCATCGACCCACTTTTGTTGTAACCAAGCGTCGTCTTGAAAAATATGTAGCTATTAGGGCACAGATTTGACTTTATTTCTTTTTGGTATTACGTATATCTGTCACATGCTATAGATTCATAGCTTAGGGTTAATGAATGTATTAATACATGTGACATCATCTTTTGTAACACATCAAAGGAATTAATTAATGGATGGCAGTTCTGGTAATGCATCTTATATTGAATGATTGAATCTTATTAGCTTCTGCTTATCTATTGGGTATTACGAGGGTATCTAATGTATAAAATTTTGGGGTGTTACATTAACAATGATGATGTGAAGATGAAAAAGACAAAATAAAAATAGGAAATAAGTTAGATTCTCATCTAAAAATCTCACCACCAAACTATTATAATAAATCATCAATATCTTTAACATCTAAAAAATATGGAATTTCACAAAAGAAATTCAAATTATAATTATGCTATAGTTATTAGTAAAGTTTTATATAAATGTTTCTTAGCCTAAATTTAGTTATTGATAAATTGTCTTGTTTAGTGCTCAAATCTCATAAGTTGCTTGGCTTGTGTATTATTTATTTTTAATTCATAGATAATATTTTTCAATATTTTTAAAATCAAAATAAAAAATATGCATTTTTTATGTATTTATTAATTTGTTAAACATTAAATAAAAATTTGGCCAAAATTAAATAAAGAGAATTTTTAATGATCAAGACAATTTTTAATAATTAGGTGAATGTCACATTAGCATAAATATTGAGTCAACTAGCTTCTAGCTCACTTTTAATGTTTAGCCAAATACCACAAGTCAATCCTAATCAATTTTCACAAAAGAGTTATGACATAAGACAATTTATAATTTTAAGTAGACAAATTTTTAGACTTTACAAAACAAGAAAAAATTAGCACATTAAAAAATGTAATTTAGTACTATCATATGTTAAATTAAAATTACGAAATTTATAAAACGAAATGTATTTATATTTTATTAGAAATATAATTTTTGCAATTTTTTTTTTTAATTTTTACCAATTAAGAGCATCTCCAATGGAACTACCAAATGAGCTACCAAAGCAATAATAAAACGAAATGTATTTATATTTTATTAGAAATATAATTTTTGCAATTTTTTTTTTTTAATTTTTACCAATTAAGAGCATGTCCAATGGAACTACCAAATGAGCTACCAAAGCAATAATTTGGCAAGAGTGACCAAAAAAAAAAAAGGGTCTCCAATGGCGTACTATTCTTCTTGCCAAATATAACAGATGCTATTTCTATTCTCAAATTTGGCTGGAAGAATAGTGGGTGCCAAACATGCTACAACATCAAATATCAACAGATTTTTAGCTCCAAATTAGTTGAAAAAGAGAATTCATTCACCAGAAAAACCTCCCAAAATCTTTGAAATTTTTTTTTATCTGCAAAGTTCACCATTTAAAAAAAAGAAAAACAAAATTCGTCTATTTATTTGTGTTCCTTCAAAAAACAAATTACATCAAATTCTACACTTCCCAAACACAAATGTATCAGCGATTTCATAATGATCATTCAAGAACTAGTTTTACAAATTTCACAAATAGCAGTCAAGAACAAATCACAAATTTCATAATCAATTTAGAAAAAATCAAACCCAAATTTTAGTCAAGAATAAATCAACCCATATTTCACAAATTTTTATAAATTTAATAAACAAATTTAGAAGACAAATACCTGGATTCCAGCATGATTGAAGAACTTTTTCTTCATCTCAACCTCCATCAACCTCTAGGGCTTCTTCTTCATCGACTTGTAGGGCTCGTTCCTATACCAATTGAGCTCCATCGAAGTCCAAACAATGGGTTCCAAATACTGGAGTTCCATTGAACTCGAAGATTGGTGATCGGTGATCGGCGCTTGTAATTATCCCATCGTGTAATACTTTAGATTTAATTAATGACAGAGATTTGAATTTTAATTGCGTACTATTCTGATTTAATTTAGAAATTATGAAAATTATGGAGACTGATTGGTATACGATTCTATTAAAGATTTATTTGGAATTAGAAATTGAAAGCCTAATTGGCTCAAGAAAGAATAATTAGTGAGTTGACTTCTTTTAATTTCGAGTAATACGTGGTGGACCGCAGTTTCGTCTTTAGCATCTTGTCCCAATTGAACATTCACAATTAATTTTATCCCCTTAACCATGATCTTGTCTGATTGACGGTCATATCTCTTATTACCCAACTCAATACCATTCAACAATCTCGTTACACCTTTATTATCAAATTTAACGTCCCTTAATTATTCATCATACAATTGTAACTTCCTTACTCCCCTCTTAGTCTTCTTAATATATCGGGGAATATTCTGTATGCACTGTCTATGTACATATGCCGCCTTAAAAGGTGCACAACCACGGTAACAACACTTATATCCACTAGCTGCCAGTGCTCTTGACCTCTAGTCCGCAAGGGGAGTCTGATACTGGCTGCTTACTACTACTTCCATTTTTGTAAAACACTCCAAATCTTTTATCCTACAAATTCTGTAGATTCCCTTACCTCTGCTAATCCTTCTTTACACCTTAACTTTGATATTTTTTTCCCATTGCTCCTCATACACCGAAACAAACTTCGCCGGAGCTAACCACTGGCTCTCTTCCCAAAGTCCTATTTGCTATGTCAAAAATTGATCTGCACACATTTGAGTGAACTGCCCGTAATTCTCGGGATACTCTTCTAAGGAGTACAATATTGTATACCAATACAATCAACAAAAAAGAAAGACAGAAAATGAGGGACGAAACAAGGTACCAGAAAAAAGCGTCACCACAATAGTTATCCCACTGCAAAAGCATATTCCTCTTTGCCATCAAATGTTTTCCGGTACCAAATAAATAGCAAAAGTGGCCCGCGTGTAAGGACCAAGATTCCCCATTTCAAAAGCATAATCATTTTCCTACCTTTGCTTTATGTCAATCATTGTGCAAAAATCGTTGCTTTACAACCACAAAAACTACCAAAAATGTGACACGTGTATCGCACTATTCGGCAAAGGAATCAAAAATACTCACACTACTCACACCTGGGCTCAGGTGTGACTTCCTTTTAACCCTATCCATACACGCGTCCGCAAGTACAACAATGGATGGCCCAGATCAACGCGGATGAGGGGTGTTGGTAATTTAATACAGTGTCCCCCCAGTCACACCACTCACACTGAATTTTTTAACTAATAGGGATGCCTTGTACGGCTAGTGTGAGTTCACTAATTACCACTACAAAATGCCTCGCCAAGCCTCTTTCCGTTTCTATGCCAAGAATATTTTCCTCACCTACCCACAATGCCCTTGCCCAAAAAAACAACTCTTAGAACTCCTCCAATCCTTACTCCAACTAGCCTGTCAACCATGCTACATACTTGTTGCAAGAGAGCTCCATGAAGATGGAAACCCTCACCTTCATGCCATGGTTCAATGCACAAAGAAGATCCAAACCTCCAACCTGAGATTTTTCGATCTCACTGGAACCAACGGCAGAATATATCATCCAAATATAGAAAAATTCCATTCTCCAACAGTAAATCAACAGTATATACTGAAAGAGGGTGACTTTGTAGAATGGAGAGAATTTTTATCTAAGGGGAAAAGTCCTTCGAAGAACAGAGACGAACTCTGGCGGGGAATACTCGCAGAAGCAGAAACGGAGGAACAATTCTTTGCACTCTATAAAGAAAGATGTCCCACTGATTACGTCACAAATTACCCCAATTAAAAACATTTTCGAGGGATCATTACAAACAAGAGAGGCCCCCATGTACTGGCCCCTTTAATTCATTTCCTTTTTTAAATGAAGAAGTAAAAAAATGGGCAAAAAATAATATTTTGTTTACAAGTCAGAATTTTATAAAAATACGAGCTACATCAAAATTGTTGTTTCTCTGTTTACAGTGAAGACGACAACATTAGATTAAGGATACACAGGAATAATATACATGATTTATATACTAACGAAGAACTCTCTTCCTCCTTTGATAACAGGATCCAGAATAGCAGTCCATCCACCCAATCTCCCTCTACCTCGAAGGACCCTCAAGAATAGGAAAAACCGCCTGGGCCAAAAGTCTCGGACGACAGAATTACTTCTCTAGCAGAATAAGCTTCAAGGACTACGATCCAGACGCCGTCTACAACATCATAAACAACATCAAATACTCGATAGTCCCTACTGGATTAATTAAGAATTTAGTAGGTTGCCAGAGAGACTTCCATGTATTTGTTAAATTCTAACCAGATCACACTATTAAAAAAGGAATTCCTTGTATTATATTAACTAATAGGGGCAGTAGTTGATTAGATGCAATGTCCCCAAAAATGAGAATATTGTTTGATGTAAATGTAACCACTCTCATAATTGATGAAAAATTTATTAGTTTTATTTATGAAACCACTCAAACTTTTATTTACTTACTACATTTCCCTTATCATCAACTATTACATTTTGAGTTACGTCACTATTTTTTACACTGATTATTACATTTCGTAAAACATCAGAAAATTCTGTGGGGTCCATCACAACAGATCCTCTCCGATCAACTTCATCTTTTCTAACAACATCAACCTCTAAAATCAATGGTCTAGGATCAACATCACTAGCGCCATCACCACCCCTGCGTACATCAACCTCAGACAAACTCAGACGACCTCTACGTTCATGAATCACTAAACCACTTTCCCCAAAACCTCTTAATAACAAATGTAACGCCCTCGAAAAAATAACATTAAACCCATCAATTAGACATGCATTGATATATAAAAGCTCCACTTTCTTCCATTCATCAGAGTTTCATTACCAAAAAGTATTACATGTTAACGACAAAAGCAAATGCCCTAAAGGCTTACAGCTTTCCAAGTTAACACTTGGTTACAACAAAAGAGTGCTAACTCATTTACACATTAAGCCCTTGGCTTGAATATACATGTAATACATCAAAGAAACTAAACAACAAAAGTATACCCGCCTCTAGCCTCCCAAGCTACGTCCTTGGAGGTAGCATGCTACCTGTACCTGAAAATAATATTCCCATATAGGGTGAGCCACAGCCTAGTAGAAATGCACTAAACCAAATATGAACAATGACTAAAAGATTAGCAATTGATAGATGGCCAACACTGATACTTTCCCTTATCACACTTTACAGTTTCATGACATACAAGTCCATGTTACAATCCATTTTCCAATTCTTTTCAATTCTCAATTTATAACCATGGCTCAGAACCTGGCCAAACAACTCATATGAGACAGTAACTCATATCAAGCACTTTCCCATTTCATAATAGATAAGCATACTAGCTATATCACACACCAACAGATAAGCATACAAGCTATATCATCACTTCCATAGATATGCATAAGAGCATTATCACACTTCCAAAGACAAGCATATGAGCTCTGTCAACACATTACTAGATAAGCATATGAGCTCTAACTATGGAGTCCATCCCCTATCCTCCACCGATAGCCCAAAGCAGTTATTTCCATACAGAAAATAAATGCAACAATGGATATATAATCAACATTTCAACCAGGTGAGTGATAAATAATCCAACTACACCCTTTATTTCCATACATTTCCAAATCAATTTCTCATTCCTCATAATTAATTATGCGAATTAATTAACCAATGTAATTAGGGTATTTTTCATAATTAACATTACAATCCTTAGGTTCCATTTTCATTAATGTTTCAACATTAATTTCACTTTTCCATGCCAAACATGCATTTAGGTTTTATATATATAAAAACCCCAACTTTTGTAAAATTACACAAAGGCCCATACTCTCTTAAAATTACCCAACAACCCCCAACATATCAAAATGCAAAAATTTAAAGACAAAGCTCATAAAGAGGAGTAGGATATCCCTACCTCGAAATTAGAGCTCGGATGGAGAAGAGACCAAAACCAAAGTGCTCCAAAGACCAAGATTTTCGAATCAAAACGATGCCCTCGACGATCAACACAACTTTTACAAAGGCTGAAGAGAAGGAGGGCACTCTAACTAGATCAAACCCTAGAGAGAAGGGAGTTTCTAGAGAGAGGGGCTCTCAAAAATGGGTTTTAGAAAAAGTAGGAGAGAGAAAGAAAAGCAAAAAGTGATTTAAAATCACCTAGCGGATAACTCATATACGCATGACCCACTCGAGCGGAGAACACAACGCTCGAGCGCCAAGAACAAAAATCTGGACACGCTCGAGCGCAATAAGGCCCGCTCGAGCGCCAATACACAAGAATAAGGCACTTCCGCTCGAGCGTGAAAACCAGTCCGCTCGAGCGTAGATCTCCCCCTCCCAGAACTTATACCCAGAAAGTACTACCCGCTCGAGCGCCAACAAACTCGCTCGAGCGTAAAAATCACTTCTGTAGAAGTTTTGCAGGAACACGAAATACTGGAGGTGTGCAATTCCTGCTCGAGCGCAAGAATACCCGCTCGAACGGACCGCCTAAAAACTGGGCAACAAGGAATTGAAACCAAGGCCTAACCAACCTGCAACAACCCTGCCCAAAACATCCTAAAACTCAATCAAGCGGAATTAAAGGACAACGACAAGATAAATACAACTACCAACTTCACGGAACCAAGTCCGGAACACAACAGAATAGTAAAGGGACAACCGGGATCGCTATAACAAATCTCTTCGCTTCTCTGGTAAACCCACAGACATAGTCTGTGTCAAAATCAGAATAGCCTTGGTTGGTGCACAATGCCAAATATCAACATTATCATTAGTATATTTTTTAGATAACACAACAATAGATGGGACCCTCATTTGCAAATCTTCTGCATGTCACTCGTAGAATAATTCAAATATCCCTTCATTTTAGAATACGTAATACTCCTTTTAATATTCGAATTTTCAAGTCGATATTTCACCATCCATGGCACTTATTTATCGCTAATGGAACAATAACCATTCCCATAATACACTAACTCACATTAACAATCCACAAGGAAAATAAAATACGCCTGCAAACTGTCATTACCATCTAACCTCCGATCATATGCATTTACTCTAACCAACCCACTGGCATTGAGTGCACAAAGGGGGGAAAATTTTACTAATATTTTATCAACCTTAATACTCTTTTGTTTGTATCTTAACCTCAACTGTGAAACTAAATTAGGCAAAGCAAGTTCAATACAACTGAAATCACTTGCTAAAACATCTTCAACAATCCCAATTTTTATATCGTTCACCTCCATTCACCTGAACATTGCAAATAAAAATACATAAATTATAATTCTAAACAGTTTTAAAGTAAATTTGACTCCTTAACGTAATTTTGCATTCTTTTTCACTAACAGTAACAACCACTAAATATATGGCACCCTTTTGAATACTTCCAACATTTTTCAACAGCGTATCTTTGTAGTCCGTCCAAACATCAACTGAGAAAAATCGGTCCACAACTTCTATTCCGTGACGAACGTATTCTTTGTCCTTGCCACCAGCAATCTTGAATCTCATTTTCTTTAGCATCCGAAACTTGTCGGACTGGTCAAGATCAACAATCCAAGTCTCAGGATTACTTTCACGAACTCTAATAAATATCTTGTCAGGTGTGGGGACGGAATCTAACAGACTATTATCACTTATGACGAAAAACAATATGTAGTGGACCACAGCTTCATCTTTAGCATCTTGTCCCAATTGAACATTTCCAATTGATTTTATCCCCTTAACCACGATCTTGTCTAATTGACGGTCACATCTCTTATTACCCAACTCAATACCATTCAGCAATCTCGTTACACCTTTATTATCAAATTTAACGTCCCTTAATTGTTCATCATACAGTTGTAACTTCCTTACTCCCATCTTAGTCTTCTTAATATATTGGAAAATATTCTATGCGTACCGGCTGCGTACATATGTTGCCTTAAAAGGTGCATGACCATGGTAACTACGCTTATATCCACTGGCCGCTGGTGTCCTTGACCTCCGGTACGCAAGGAGAGTCCGATACTGGCCACTTACTACCTTCCATTTTTGATAAAACACTCCAAACCTTTTATCCTACAAATTCTGCAGATTCTCTTACCTCTGCTAACCCTTCTATTCAAACAACTTAGCTTTGATATTTTTTCCCTCTGCTCCTCGTACACCAAAACAAACTTCGCCGAAGTTGACCGCCAGCTCTCTTCCCAAAGTCCTATTTGCCACATCAAAAAATAATCTACACACATTTGAGTGAACTGCCCATAATTCTCAGGATAGTCTTCTAAGGAGTACAACATTGTATACCAATACAATCAACAAAAAAGAAAGATAGAAAAGAAAAGATGAAACAAGTTACCAGAAAACAGCGTCACCACAATAGCTATCCCATACGAGGGTTTAAGTAAATATTCAAATTAGATTTGTAAAATTGAGATTTGATTAATTGGGTCCGAATTGGAGTTATTACATTATAAGAAGTGAGAATTAAGATTATTGTGAATTAAATTTATTTATGAGGTATTCAATTTGAGTATGTAATATATTGACAGAGACCTTGAGTTTAACCTGAAACTGAGGGCCTTACTGATGTGAGAAATCACAATTGATGATGGAAATAAGCTTAATTTGATATTTGGAGCCTTTTAGGAGTTTGCTTAAAAATCTGATTCAGATTGTTAAAGTTAAATATAATTAATTGGATTCTAATGGAAGTCAAATCAGGTTAATTAAATTATGTGGGACTTGTGATTAGTCATGATTAATCTAATTATATGGTTGTTGTGGAATTGCATGTCTAAGGATGTGAATTATAAGGATTTGAAGTTATATCTGTTGATTGTAGAAAAATCTATTGAAATTACAGCTTTAAACGGAAAATTGAGGACCTTAGAGGTGTCAGAAAACAAAATCGATTAAATATTTATGATCAACATAATTTTTAGAGCCTAGTATGAAGTTTTGTAAAAAACTGATTCAGAATGAATTAAATTGATTTTATTGAATATTATATCTTCTATTTATGTATATACTCAAAAAAGAAGATATTTTGGGAGAGAGTTTGAGAGAATTCTAGAGACACCAAGAAGAACCGAAGGAGAGAAAGAAAATGAAAAAGAAAAGAAGAGAAAATGAGGGGAAAAGAAAAATACTTCAAGAACTTCATCAAATGCAATCCAAGCTAGAAAGTTCATGGTAAGATTTCATTCCAAATTCCTATAGTTAACACTCCTAACATCTTAGAATCCAATTGGGTTAAGAATGGAGAACTTTGAAGGAAAAGAGAAAAGTTAAACTGGGAAAGGGAAATTAGCTACGAAGCTTGGGAAATCATTCTTTTGATCAAAGTTTTGGAGTCTTTGGGATACATAGATCTTCATTTTCATTAATTCTTTTAGTTTTGTAAGTTTTGAAATTCATGTTGTAAAACAAAAAGAAGCAAGGTTTTGGAAAAGATTCAATTCTTGAAGTCCTTGATAAACTTTAAAGATTTGGTTAATGATTCTTGAAATAAGTAAAGGGCTAGCTCACGTTTGTGTTTTCAGGTGACAAAGCGACGTCGTACGGAGGAGCGTGGACTTGGTCAACAGGATTATACGAGGAGAATTATTTCCTCCCCGTACACTTATGTTTTCCATAAATTTTATATGTTATTGAGTGTTTTAGCTTGAGCCCTAGGCTTAAAATGAGAAGGAAAACATTTAGCACTTTGCAGATTTTCGGATAGCAGCTTTTTACCCAAAACCGCATGTGCGGGGGGCTTCCTACACATGCAGAAGTCTATTTCCAGCAACATTTTGCATTCTAAATAATTACACGTGCCCCCGCACATGCCCTGGCTCTCCCGCACGTGCTGAACTCCCCTATTTTAGCCCAACTTCGAATAAACATATCCCTCTCATTCGAACTTCGTGTTAAGCGATTCTTGAGCCTAAATTCAAGAGATGGAAGTTTAGTTTCCAATGGTGGTGGTCTCGCATCCAAATTATAAGTACATAAAGAGATATGTTCAAATTAGTGAAGGTTGTTCACTTTCTTTCTAACCGTTTCATGCTATTTCCTCTCCTAACCCAATTTCCTTCTGTTTCTTCCTATTTTCCTAGATATGGATTATGACCCATTGAAGACTAATGAGTTTAGAACCAACATAAATAATTGGTTAAGGAAAAGTAAGGGATCGATTTATTTTATTAAGAAAAGATGAAGAGAAATAAATTTGATCGAGAGTGTAATATTATGTTTCGATATGTTGTGCTATGTGCATTGTGATTGCAGGTCAAGATTTGAGGACCAGTCAACCATTTCTGGAAACCACTGTGAGTAATACCTTTATAAAGATATGTTCTATTTATTTATTTAACTATTCATAATTGTTATATTTTCTAAAGATTTTATTTATTCGACATGAGTGAATTTCACGAACTAAATTATTATGTGAATGTGGGCCTGAAGTCATTCTGCTATATATTGGGCCTAAGGTCCTTATGTTTGATATGGATCGCTTATGAAGTATGGGCCTAAGGCCATTCCATTCTATGTGAGAGATGGAGACATGTTGATGTTTCATCTACTCTATAGCATATGAAATGGACCTGAGGTCGTTCTGTTTCTGTTATGTGTGATGGGCCCGAGGCCATTATGTCTGATATGGATTACTTGGCCCTAAGGCCGAGGGAGATGGAGACATGTCGATGTTCTATCTACCCTATGATGTTCAGAACAGTTGTTAATAAGTTGGGCCCGAGGCCGTTCCGTAATATGTTGGGCCCGAGGCCATTCTGTAAATGTGAATATTGATGTTTGTAATCGTCATATGACTCATGTTTATGAAATGTTATTTTATATGAATGAGTGGATGTCCCTTTTTGAAATATGATCCTGACCCTTTGCTTGACCCTTGTGGTCCCTTTGATATGCCTTTGGGCTCTTTGTAGACGAACGGATTTTGATACGATAAGTGTTTGTTATGAAAATGATATTTGGAAATAATTTAAGGTATATATTTTGCAATTGTAAGTCATGTTTACATAATGTGGTGGACACCATTCATTAACCTCTTTATTTTGGTATTACTCACCAGGCTCTAGCTCACCCTTTATATATACATATATATATGCAGGTAAGCACTTGAAGGATCGGCATTAGAGTTTATCCCAGAGTCCGCCTCTTCGTCAAGCCACCCATGAAGTACCTCAGTGTAGAGGCCTAGTGTTATTTTGCCAAGCCTAGTTTTGTTTGAAGTCTTTCATATAGTGTGTGAGATTGTATAAGCTCTGTCACTATATATGTAAATATGGAAAGTGTAGTTAAATGTTTTAATTATTCTAGTTATCATGTATGCACAAGCTCAATGGACATTTATTATATTTGATTTGCTTCCGTTTTAGGCCCTGATATGATTTGAATATTTTGAATTTTGTTTTTGAGACTGAAGGTAATCTAAGGTTACTAGCCGGTCATGATAACAATAGGATATGATTATGATGATTATAATATTAAAAAAAAACACCTAATTTTGTTTACCTAATCATGTTGAGAAATAAGATTATTGCTAAACTCGTGGATTTGGATTAAAATGATTATTGTGAAAAGAGATACGATATAAGAAGAGGAATAAGAAATGAGTGTTTTGAATATGTTTTCATTGTAGTCATAATGATTAAACAGAAGTGGATTGAGTTATGGGACTAATATGATGATGGTGGATGTTTATGTAATTTGAGTAAATGAATAATAATCATGAGATTTTCATTTGTTTCATTTTATGAGAGTCATACTAGTTATTGTTAGAGTTTTATCATTAGCCATTGGTGGAAGATGGTGTTAATTGTTGTTGAATAGACTATATGTATTCCATGTTGTTAATTTATGTGATGTAATTTAGAATATTGCGGTGATGTTTGAGCGATGCAAAGGGTCTGTCTCTTTCTGACTTGTGATCAATAAAGTGTAGCACATTGACAATGGTTACGCATTTCTTCCGGTTTGCACCCGGTAAAACATGGTTAGAGGTTCCGTATTCCTTTCAGATAACGACTAGTAAAGCGTGGCGCGTGGAGATAAGGTTTACTTACTTATCGACTTACACCCGGTAAAGCATGTGAATTGTTGGGGCTATAAGGAGGTTTCATTTTCCTTCCAGCTAAAGCATGGCGCATTAAGATAGGTTACGATATCTTCTAGTTAATGTCTAGTAAATTGTGTTGTGGATTTGGTGACTCATTATAGTTAGTGTTGTGATATTGGAGTTAGGTACCCAATTGCCCTTCTATGCCAAGGCCAGTAAATGTAGGAGTATTTAAAGTTTTTATCATTAAATGATTTGTGGAATAATACTAGTTATATGACGAGTACTTAAGGGATATAATTAGTATATTTTGAATTGCCAGTGATAACATAATCGGTTATTTAATTTTTTAAAATGATAGATAGGTTGTAGCACTCTGAGATTTTCCTCTTCGCTCGAGCGAAGGTTTGTTTGCTCGAGCGGTCTTTTGAATCGTCTAGTACTTTGGTCCGCAGCTCAAGATTCTTTAAGTTTTTGATGTTCGCTTGAGTAGTAATTATAACATACAAGGGGGGTACCCCGTGCGTGTTAAACAGTTTAGACCTTCGACTTTTTTGATCTAATCTCACGAGTGCAATGTGAAACATAGATGAGAGTCTAAATTTGGCAACTTTTATAGAAAATCTATTTTATTGCAAAACATTTGCCATAAATGGACTGCATCACCAAATCTTAGAGTCGCCACCCAATGTTTTGGGAAAATTAGAAAACTCGTGACTCGTGCCAAGGCCACTGTTCATAGTCACCAAAGATGCTTGGCTTAGAACCTTAGGTATGAGAGGGGAAGGTCATTATTGAGCACCCCCGCTCACCCAATCAAAAGATCGGCCTCTACTAAACCATGATATGAATTTGATTTTCTTTATATGTTCATGTTCTAATTATTTAATAAATCATAAAATTTACTATATAAAGCATACAAGTATAGGATGTGCCATTCATTTTGGAATAATTTAATTTTATGTATTTTGAAAGAGTTTTGATGTGCAACCCAAATAAATTGAGTTTACAAATATGAAAAATCAACATCATTCCAAATTAAGCAATATAACCTCCATCCACTAGAATTCATACAGTTATATCAAGCAAGCAAATAGCCACATGGTAAGATGCTAAACACAATAAGAAAATTATATACAAGCGGGATGTTAAAGCATAACAACTTACATATTTATCGACGTCCCGTGAATAGCTACAAAACAAAATTAGTAAAATATCCATGATCCTATATATAAAATTCTAATGCAATACATACATAAAAATGTTTCTAAAGATCCGACTTCTAAAACATGACATGTGAAACATTGTAAAATATGCGATAGCGCACAAAATCACGTAATAATCAATTAAAGCACAAAGATGCAAATTTAGCAGAATCTAGGCATGAATCATGTATATAAAAGCATGGATATGTATGACATGCAAGATATATACATATATACAGTTAGGGAAAGCGATTAAAGAATTTGATAGATAAGAAATGAGGATAGAGAATTATTACAACACTTTAAATATTACAAATCTAAGGGAGATGAATAAATATTACAACACAATATAAAAATTCTCACAAACACTTAAAATAAAATAAACGTAAAAAATAGCAGTTTCAAGTGCCTCAAAGACCATCAAAGATTGATCTTCTCAACATCAAAAGGTTTCCCAATTTTTCCTAGAGATTACGGGTACGGTCATGAAGGTCACGAGCGCGATGGTGTATTTTTAGGTGGCTACCTGACCAACTAACGGGCCGGGTAGCCCGGTAGGTATGCCAAACTCTATTTTCTTAGATTTTCACAACAAAAACTGAACTAAAAACAATATATATGGGAGTCTCAACTCACCACTTTTAATTAGATTACAACAATATATAATGTAACAAGAAATCAAAGCAAAAGAGAAAAATAAGTAAGAAATGCATATCTTATGCCTCTTTTAGTCCAATTTTATTAGCCCTTTTTACTACCTTTCCATTCTTTGATCATTTTGTCCAAAAGTGATAATTACATCCACTAATGAAGAGAAGCATCAACAAGAAGCTTGTTCTTGGCATAAGAGAGATACAATGCCCTGGTAATGAACCTCTAAAGATGTTAAACCATTAAGTATGGAAGGTCTCTTTCTCATACTTAAAATAGAACTAAAAATAATATATATATATATATATATATGGGACTTTCAACTCACCACTTTCAATTAGATTATAACAATATATAATATAACAAAAAATCAAAGCAAAAGAACAAAATAAGTAAGAAATGCAAAAAAAATGAAATAAATTGAAAATTCACGTTTTCAAGAAATGATGAACTTCATGATTTCCAAACTTCTTTTTGATCACCCTCAAGTGTATGAATTATTTTCTCAATCCTCAATTTGAAAGCTTGGAATTCTTGCTAGAATGATGACTTGGAGGTGTATATGGTGAAAGGTGATTATCTCTCTTGTTTTGGTTCACTTTTACCAACACCCACTCTTCCTCTTGATCAAAGCTACTAAAATTCAAGTATTTTGAAATTTTTAGAGGAGATTTGGATGTAGAAAAGATGGGATTTAAGTTTGTATCAAAGGTATGGGGTGTATATGGAAGATATTAGTGTTTTTAGCTCAAAAACTCAACTTTTCTCTCTTTTTTCACCCTCTTCTCTAGCTCAAATGTTCTCTCCTTAATCTATCCTCTTGCTCCTCTCAACAATCTGATGTATACTTATAGGCTAAGCAAGCGGAGAAATGGTGGAAGACAAGATGGACGATAAAGGAAGATAATGGAGCTAATGGAGCACTAATAGAGATAATGAGAGACAAAAGTGGAGCCTTATCTCTAATGGATCAAGCACTAGATAATGGAGCCGGAGTGTATATGCATTTGGTGATAAATATATCAGAAAATGGGTCAATTAGGTGTCCCAACCGAATCAAAACCAAAAAAAATAGGTCTGCTGTTGTTTTGAGTCAAGGCAACAAAATCTACTCTTAAGCCCAACTTCAAATGGGCATAATTCCCTTATTCGGACTCGGTTTTAGGTGATTCTTGAGTTGAAATTGAAGTCCCAGAAGTCTACTTTCCAATGGTTGTCACCTCATATCTAAATTCTAAGTGTACAAAGAAATATGCCTAATTTAGTGAAGACTGTTCATTTCTTTCTTAACGATTTGATGCTTATCATTTTCCTAAGCCAGTTTTCTTCCATCCCCTCTTATTTCCTTCAACTCCAAACCTATAAAGAAGATCTTTTTAAATATTTTTCAAAGAGTACACCTCCATTCCGTTTATTTCCACTTTATCCTTACTCAGTTTATTAAAAAGTGCATTATTTTAATCGAAATGGGAGCCTCGGAACATTATAGAAACATTTGGAAAAATATTTTGAAAAGAGGGTTTTAAGGTCTAAAATAGTTTAGCCAAAAATGTGTGAAGGTTGGGATTAAAGCTCAAATTCCATCTCTTATCTAAGTATTCTATGAGAAACACATTTTGATTGTTATCATCGGGTAATTAACAAAAAGTGCCCAAGTCTTAGGTTCAGTCAAAATGGGGTGTCTACAATAATTTGTTCACTCGAGCAGTTTGTTCTTCATACAGTCTAGGATTCTAGGAATGTGAGTTCTACGCTCTAGCAGAGGTTTTACCACTTAAGCGGTAGTGTGTATCCGACGCTAAAGCGCTAGTTTCATCGCTCGAGCAGTCTGTTCGAGGTTAGCCACTTTAAAAGTCAATTCTGGCCCACTTTTTCTCACTTTTTCAAATCTTTCTCTCTTCTATCTCCTCTCTCCCTCTTTTCGCCATTTTTTAGTTTCTCAGCTCTTTAAACCTTGATTTCATCTATTTCTAAACATCTTTGACCCCTAGTTCCATATACCAAA
The DNA here is from genome assembly GCF_004153795.1 of Camellia sinensis. NCBI lineage: Eukaryota > Viridiplantae > Streptophyta > Magnoliopsida > Ericales > Theaceae > Camellia > Camellia sinensis. The sequence goes on from NW_021025259.1 coordinate 494,780, forward strand.
ACGTAGAGTTCAGTGAGTGCTTCATTTTAATCTAAGCGAATCTTATTTTCATTGTCATGGATTTTTTGGCTTTTTTCCTCTTCACTTCAAGAGGTAGGAATTTTCTTACTCCTTTCCAATACCTCGTTATCGATAGACATATGGTAGTTTTTATCGCATTAAAAGCATGTTTTGTTATGGGATTTTGGAAAGACATGAAGAGGGGTTTAGGGCTTTGAGTTTTAGAGTTAAATAATTATGTTTTGGGTTGATTTGGTAAATTGGAAGGCAGTTAATCATGTTTATGTTGATAGTGGTGAAAAGCCGTAATTTGTAATTAAGGGTTTAATAAAAGGAAAGGAATTAAAGTTGAGTAATTGTTGGACTATGTGTTTACATCAATGAATTAGAGCTTTGGTTGCTAAAATGAAGTTAATCGGGTCTTGTGATTGTTTGGTTAATCTTATGTTGTGTTGAGTTATGGTTGTGTATTAACAAATTGGGATTTTGTTAAATAAAAAGGGATTTTGGCTAAGGTTTAGGAGTGTTGAAGATTTGGAACAACGAGTTTGGTTTTGAAAACAAAAGAATGTTTGTAACTCTTTTGCGAAATGAAATGGAAAATTTAAATTGGAAAGTGAGTAGAGGAAATGGTTGTTTTGAAATGATTTCATTGAAAACATTATTGATTTGAAATTGTGGAACCGGTTGTGGTTTTGAGTTATGAGTGTCATGCATTTAATTGTTAGAGGTTTTGAGTTATGAGTGTCGTGTATTTAATTGTTAAAGGTTTTTGTCCTTGGTCATCAGTGGAGAAAGACATTGTTGCTATGAAAACCCGTATTTAATTATTCTTATAAATGAATTATATGATATGAATAATAATTTTAATCTTATCTAAACTATTTAATAAAATCAATATTGAGTAAATTAGGTAAAAATTATTCCAATTTAAAACACTAACAAAAATATTACTAAGAATAATAATTTTGTGAGTATTCAATGTTTGTCGTTTATAATTATTTTTGACAAGGATTCAACATAATAATTACCCTAACTAAATATCTTAGTTGAAATCCTTAATTAATTGATTTTAAGAAACCCACACAAATACACAATTATATAAATTTATCATCCAATTTATAAAATTAAAAGGGGGGGAGAGTTAGGTAGCCGATGGGGGTTAATCAACCCACCACTTTGTATTGTTGCATGTAAAGTTACTAATTGGCTATATGACCATGCAACACTCTCTTATTCACTGATCAGATAGAGAGAGTGAAAGCTAAAAAAAATTCAGAGCTTTAAGAAAGCAAAGTTAGAGTTGGGAGAGAAGAAGAGGAGAAAGAAAGAGGCTAGAATTTCATACTATTTTACCACCTCATTTCAACTTCATTACTAAGTAAGAAAACCCTCACAACCTTATCATTCATTTTATTCAATTTCAGATTTTATTCAAGTCGTAATGAGGTTAAAATTCCTGCTAGAGCTTTACTTATAGTTACATGTAAATTTGGGATATATATATTAGATGTTTGAAAGTTATTTATATATTATTAGCCTTAAAATCATGATATAATCTCGGATTTAGACTTACATGTGTAATTTGTGATGTTAAATAGATGATTGAAAATTTTATTTAGTTTGATCATATGGTTCTTAAATATGTCAAAATTTTGTATGAATTTTTAGACAATTTTATACCCAAAATTTTGAGATGCTTTCTCCATAAAGTTATTAAGAATGATGTCTAGTTTATCCAAAAAATTTTATATCAATTATTCTAGCTTTGTACAACTTTATATGAAATTTTAATTAAATCTGGAGTTTTAGACAAATTCTACTTCATATTTGAAAAATACTAAAAATCCTATATTAGACCAAATCTGGTATTTTCTAAGTTAAAAATGAAATTTGAGAAGTCTAGTTTCATCTTTAATTTGTAGATTATGGATTTGATTTATAAATTTCAGTATGGAATTATTTCAAGAAAATGTGACGAATCTGTGTCATGTATCTTCTTATAATTTTGTAGAATTATTTATAACTTCTTTTTAGGAAATTTTTTTGAAAAAAGACCATAATATGTTTTTTGAAAATTCTTGAGAATTACATGAATTGTAGAGTTGTCTAAATAATTTATTTGTAATTTTAACTACAAAAATTATGTTCTGAAAATTCTGGGCATAATATTAAAGAACCAAGATTTCCACTTCAATTATTTATTAGAACTAAAAATAAGTGTTATGCTAGTCTATTCAATTGGATCTTGTAAATTAGTAGTTCATACATGTGTGTTGTTGTGATTTATTTTAGTATCTAAAATTTATTATTTCACACCAGGGCTTGATTTAACTATTTACAATAATTTGTACATTGGTTGATTATTGCAGAACATTTTTGTTGATATTTTCTGTTGAAAACTGTAATAAAATGATATAATATCAATGGTGATTTAATTTTGTAATTATTTGTGATTATTATGAAAATTAACTAAATGATCAGCGGAATGTAAGAAATTTAGCATTTGACGGTTAATACTGGTTGTTTAGGATAAGCCCTGTTTTTTAAGAATTCTTGTGTAATTTGTGTCCTGAAACCCAAAGACGTCACATAACTTATTTGAATCATTCTTGGTATTTGGTTTTGGAATAAGGATAGATGTGCCAGTGGCACACAGGGAGATTACGTACCCTTGGCAGACCGTTTCCTTGGGTCTGACCATAGATGCCACTACTTGAGTATGTAACTCTGTATGTGGGCATTCCTAGTAGTTACAATTGGTAACACTTAAATATTTGACCAAGGGAGGTTTCAAATTAACCACGGCCATGGCTTAGTGGTTTGTAAGTTAAATCTCTTTAATAAGATTTTGAGTGATGCCTAAATTATTAAAATTGTTAAAATTATTTTAATGGTTGCAATTTATATTTGCAATTATATTGTTATATCATGTTTATAATCTCATGACTTGGACGTCATCGTTTGAACACTCGATGATCATCCATGTTCGTGTTCGTCTTGAGTTCTCTGAGGTTTCGGTCGCGTGCCTTGCCTCAAGACCTCTCGACTTGTTTGTTTTGTGCTTGGTTATGCACCAAACACTTGTGTTTTTGCTTATGAAGGCAGAGAATGGCTTGTTGGCCATCCCCACACCTCACCGGCCTTGGCTTTAGGCCACCGGCCTTGTTTTCTTGCTACCGGCCAAAGATTTTGGTCGGTCAGGAATGTTTTTGGTCGGCCGGCCATTTTTGTTGGTCAATCGGCCATAGTTTCCAGCCGACCCCTTTTCGTCTGCTTTTGGCAGATATTTTATGCCAGCTGTCACAGTTGGCATCCACAATACACCCCTCCATACACGTGTATGGAGGGATTTGCTCCCTTGTGTTAGCTTCTCCAAGAAGATTAGGAATTGAATTCCTATAAAAGGAGGGCCTCCCCTCCCTTTCCAAGGGTTGAAGAACTCTGAGATATAACTTATATATCTATATCTCTCTATATCTCCCTCTCTCTATATAGTTGTGTGTGTAATAGTGTTCTAAAGGGGTTTTTGTTCTTAGTTTTGCACTAGGACACCTAGTGTTACACTATACTTTGGTTGCTGAGGTTTTAAGGGGTTGATTCCAGAGTTTTGAGTTGGTTTTTGATCAAAAGGAGGTGCTGAAGTTGGCGTTCTTGAAGTGTTCTTCAAGGGTGAGAACTTACCATTTTATTCCCCATTTTTGCTTAAGGTTTTAGACCTATTTTCATATTGTTTCGAGCTTAGTGTATAACTGATAAAAGTTCTGTATTTTCATGCTTAAGATATTTCATTAAGGTCACTTTTGTGTTGGGGGTCGTCCACCCCCTCTTAGGCCTTGTTTGGTCTCTTTTTGTGCCTTCCTCTTTGGGCTTTGTAACCCTTTTGTTTTGGCCCTCTTACCACTGAAATCCAAAGGATTTTCAGTGGTAGAGAAGTGGTTTTGTATAGGGGAGGGACACCCCTCTCCCCTTATGACTCATTTGCTTGCATTTAGAGCTCATAAAGGTAGCATGTTTGTATAGCTTTATTTGGCTCCATTTTCAGAGGGTATTTGATGTTAGTTTATCATGTTAGACCTCTGTTTCATGTTGGTTCGATGGCCTATTGTATGCATCATGCACTTGCTTTGTAATCTCCTCTATTGTCATAACATGTACCATGCATTTAGACCATCATGCTTGCATGTTTTAGCTTGACTTCATGAAGCTCTTAGCCATGTTGTGACATGTTTAAGCTCTGTTTGGTGTTCATTCAATCATGTTTGCCATGTTTTGTATAGCCACCATGTATCCCAGCTTATTAGCTTTGAGTGCATGAGTCATGAGCACGCTTTATTTGGGTTATTTCAGTGATTTGGAATCACTTATCATGCCATTTCAGTCCATGCTTCATGCTTGTATGCTTGCATTTACCATCCTTTCAAAGCTTTGAAGAGTTGTTCTTTTGTGCCTTAAAATAGGTCATTGTGCATGCCTTTTTGTTTAAGTCCTTGGGCTGCCATATCAATGGGTTTTGGGGCTCCTCTTGGCATATTATAACTCTGTTTTTCTTTGAATAATCCATGCCACGTGTGGTTGAGGTAGTTGTAGTAGAGTGCTCTCTTTGTGGCTTTGAATGCCCCTCATTTTTGCGCCCATTTCCTAGCATGTTTTGGCCTCATCCCATGCATGTTCTAGCCTTATTTTGGCCTGCCATGGGACTGTTTTGGGTCACCTTGGTCCTTTGGGGCTTGGTTGATATGGCCATGGTTCAAGTCCTTTGGCTAGCTTTGAGCTTTAAGTCCATTAGCATGCCATGCTTGTCTTGTTTAGTTGATTTGGTATCACTCTTAACATGATTTCAGAGCCTATTGCATTGTCATATTCTCATGTTTATCACATCTCACTCATATTTAAAGATTGTGCACTGTTGCATAGTTTATGGATTAACGTGTGAACATGCGTGTTTTGCCCTTTCGGCACCTTAATTCATCACTTTGGCTACTGTTTTAGACGTGGCTGAGGTCTTCCCACTATGGTCTAAGTCCATCTTTGCATATAGCCGCATGCTTAACATGGTTACATCTTGTTGCATACTTGCTAGTTTAACTTTTGTCACATGTTTATGTAGGTTGCTTTGCATTTGGCATGCTCGCTACTTTAGCCTTTGTGTGCATGCTTGAGCCATGTTGCACTTGGCACATTCATGTTACATTGTATTACTTTGAGTTGGCATGCTCATGTTGCATTGTTTGCATGCATTGCACTATATTTGGCATACTTGCATGCATTGCATTGTGTTTGGTTTGGGGTGTCAAACCAAACATGAGGAATGAGGGACGTTCGTACTTGAAGTGACAAAATGTACCTCAATCCTCGGTCGCCGACACTCTTGATTCAACATGATAGAGTGTGTAGCATTCATTTGTTTTGTTGCATTCATTCATATTGATTTGCACACTTGACATCTTTGGCCATCAAGCATCGAAATGCGTAATTGATGGCCCGAGGGTCGAGAGCCATGCTCCCTTGAGTTTATAGCATGATAGGGAGGGTGGTCGTGCATACATTTGGCTTGCAAATTCCATGCCATGCACTATCTGTCCTCTGTTGCAGCAAAATCAGTGTTCTGCAGGAAGAAATGGTCGGTCGGCAACTTTCAGAGCCGGCCGACTATCAATATCCAGCCGATGGTCCCATATTTGGTCGATGACCTTATTTCCATGGCCGGTGGTGTTTTCTCTTGGCCGGTGGTATCCCAAAGTGCTCAGGGAGTGGTTCAAAAGCAACCTTAGGATTTTCACAATTATCAGAGGTACATAACAGTGCAAACAGAGGCAACAGAGGCATGGCAACGGGTTTCTAAGCAAGGCAAATCGAGCATGCATCATCCAATCATTTCGAGGCGGAGCTGCGGCAGCTTTTGAGTTTCATACTTAGTTTATTTAGTAATTAATTTGTTAATTAATTAAGGGTCTGTAATAATTAATTAGCTAGAGTAGTTAATTATTTATTTAACCTTAGGATTTTCACAATTATCAGAGGTGCATAACAGTGCAAACAGAGGCAACAGAGGCATGGCAACGGGTTTCTGAACAAGGCAAATCGAGCATGCATCATCCAATCATTTCGAGGCGGAGCTGAGGCGGCCTTTTGAGTTTCATACTTAGTTTATTTTGTAATTAATTTGTTAATTAATTAAGGGTCTGTAATAATTAATTAGCTAGAGTAGTTAATTATTTATTTAGTTTGTATTATTCTTTCGGACCCTCCGTTGAGAGGGCGAATTTGTAATAAGTGTGCGTGCGTTTGTGAATGTCTTCCAACCCCATGCCTTTCTCCCTTTTATTTACTAGCTTTTGATGTTTAGTTTGGGGTATGTTTCAATTAGCATACTTATGCTCGCATGTTTGCATCATTCATCTGTATTGCATGCACCGGGCTTCGCGCATCATGCTAACTACATAGTATTTCAATTCCAACTTGAATACATGTATCGAGTTGTCGCATTCCATATGCCATTCTTAGCTTGGCCGAGCCCATTCTACTTGCATTTTGCATGCGTTGCATTAGCCATCTTAACATAGCTAGGATCATGCATTGATTACTAACATGTTTCTTGTTTTGGCTCGGAGTACACTGTGAGTGTTTATGCTTTAGCATCTTGCATGTATGTGAGTGTTAACATGATAGCATGCTTGCCATGAGGCTATGTGCTTAGTTGATTAACTGCCTGAATGCTGTGGGTGAAGGTTGGGTTGCTTGAATTGGAATAATTCGTCGAAACCCATGTTTAGCCTACTACGAGTAGCAAACTTCAATCTATTTTCAAAACAAACGGATATGCGATGCTTTGTTCTAACTTAGGTAATCCAGTCTATACTTGTATGTTGTGCGCATCACATAGTAATTCTAGGTTAATAACCGGAATAAGAACACATATGTTTTCAAAACAAAATATCATGCTTAGTACAGGCCGATCTTCAGATCGGGCGAGTGGGGGTGCTCATAGATGACCTTCCCCAATCGTACCCAAGTTCCCGAGCCAAGGTAACTTTAGTGATGACGGACATGTGGCCTTAGGCAACGAGTCAAGGTTTCCTAAATTTTTCCAAAATAAAATATTTAGGTGGCAACTCTGTATCTGGCAAAGCAGTCCATGTTTGGTACTTCTTTCTAAAAATCTATTTTTCAAAATGATTTGCCGGATTTGGACTCTTTGATGATTCATCGGTCTTGCATTGCACTCCGTGAGATTAGATACAGGACCGTGACATTGAGTCCAAACTGTAGGAAGCCCAAATAAACAAAACGGGATTTTTCCCGGGATGTTCGGGGACGTCTACTATTTCTGGCGACTCTGCTGGAGAATTAGAGAACTTGACTCAAACTCATGATATCTTGTTTTGATTACACTTATGTGTTTCTTTGCATTGCATTTGCATTGTTGCGCCTAGGACACTATGTTTGCCATCTGCTATTCCGGTTACGGGCTCTGCCACGATGGGAACACAAACCCCGATTTTTACCGGGGCACCCTTTTGACCATTCGACCTAGTGCATATCGGAATCCATAGTGACCATTCCAAACTAGGACAGATTGCTTACCCAATTGTAGGTTGTTTAAAACCGCTATGTGCGTAGTGAAACCCTAGCTCCGGACAATAGGACAGGGAAACCCTCCCCCAACATCGGGGTGTTTTGGCTCTCACTTGCTTGCTTTGTGCTTTTAGAGTGCGTCTCTACAGGAATGCATGTATCGGTTTACAAGTTTGGGTATCAGGTCTGAGGGCACCAGTATCGGTATTTTGGGAATCAGTTATCTGCGGGTATTAGATTTAGATTTGGGGGCAGTAATTTGGGAACAATGATCAGTGTTGGAGAACAGTGTATTCAGCTTATCAACTGCATGTTTTTATACCTGACTGTGTGTTGTGTTTATTTAAGTCGTTATGCTGTCTGATTTCTGGTTGTTTATTTCCTTATTATTTATTTATCTTTTTTCTAGGTAGTTTAGCACAATTGCTTCCGACCAAGCAGATATTCCCCAAGCACTCTGGACTAGAGGTCGCCGGCTCAATCGATTTGAGGATCTGGTAGACGGACAACCAGTGTTCTATTCCTTACCCCCGGTTGTCAGGCGGAGGTCGAGAAGACGCAGTGTATCAGTACCGAGATTGCCAGATCAATGGTCTTTGAACAGTCAGGTTGAGATTTCCGAGTCTACTACAGAGGCAAACATACCGGTAGTTCAGATAGATCAGGGCAGTATGGCAGGAATGGAAGAAATGGTGCGTCAGCTCCAGGAGAGCATGAAAGCCATGTAGGAGGACGCTTTTCGTCAAGCAGAATTTGCCAAACAGCAGGCCGTTGTCATGGCCCAACAGGCAGAGCTAATTACCCGACTACAACAGCAAACCGGAGCATCTGCTTCACACCAGGCTCCTCCCCCACCAAGAGTCCCAATACCCGAGGAGACGGCGAATGTCCAGAATGCCCAAGAGGATATAGACATCCCAACGGGGCCGGCTCCGCCCCCGATTCCACCTCAACTATCCAAGGCACCCACTCCTATCAATCAACCGGATTCTCCCTTCGAATTTGAGGTGGACCCCACGGCATTAAAAGTAAGCAAGCTTGAAAAGCTGTTCAAGAATCTTAGGGTGTCAAAACCATTCCAGATATCGAAGAAAGATACACCGACGCAGCCGTGACGCTACCGGACAGGTTTAAGACGCCACACATTGATCGCTTTGACGGGTCCGGGGATCCCATGGTGCACTTACGACTGTTTTCAGATATATTAAGGCCGATGGGCCTCACCAGACTACAGAAGCTTTCTTTATTTGGCCAGACCCTATCGAGTGTGGCGGCCATCTGGTACGCAAAACTGGAAGACGATGTTAAGAGGAATTGGGATGAGATGGCCGAGGCTTTTGTCACTCAGTACTCCTATAATACACAGATCGAGATCACAACTCGTGATCTCGAGATGACTAGGCAAGAGCCTAAGGAGAGTTTTTCTTACTTCGTAACCTGGCGGAGGGCCAAGGCCTCAATGATGACCACTAGGCCCACTGACAAAGATCAAATTCAGATGATTGTGCGCAATCTCCAGCCCAAGCTTATGCAGAAAATGATTGTTCTCCCCTTCCCCACCTTTTCAGATTTACATGAGATGGGGGTACAAATTGAGGATGCTATGAAACAGGGTCTGATTGACCAAGACAAAGAGCAACCCAGGAGAACCTTCAACCGCAACACCAATACAGGCACAAGCAATGCCGCAACTGCCAGAGCTTCAGAAGTAAGCATCGTCACCACCACTCGCCCGAGAACCCTTACGGCTACACCATTCTCCAGCGCGTCCGGTAGTAGCTCGCAAGCAGCCAGATACACACCCAAGGGCCAAAAAGCCTTCACCCCACTATATATGCCCCTGTCCAAAGCTTTGGGGGTTTTAATCAGAAAAGGGCACTTGAAGCCGCTGGAGCCGCGGCCATTGCCAGAAAAACTTCCCCCCTCCCATAACCCGGCGAAGTACTACGCGTTTCACCAACAGCATGGTCATGACACCGACCAATGCTATAGATTGCATCACGAGATGCAGGATCTCATCGACAACAGGGTGATTGTGCCTCCAGAGAAACCCAATGTCACAACCAACCCTCTCCCACCACACAACCAAGCTCCACCTCCCAAACCCATCAACTTTATCCGGACTGGGGTCATGTCATACGACCCCAGCATATATATCACCCCATCTCACCTACCCAAGCCGGAGGTGTTCCTTCCTGACAGCATTGACTTGTGCATGTTGAACATCTCCCGAACCCAACCTAAACCACTGGTGGTGGCTGTCGAAGACAGAATAGGGATGATTTCGGAGGAAGGTGATACAGTGGATTCAGGGACTGAGGAATTGGGGAGTTTTGCTGAGGAGGTGTACAACCCGAGTGGCTACATTGCGTTAGCAGGTCAGATTAGGCCAAATGTGGAATTGCCGGTAGCGGCAGAAATTTGTGTACTACAGGGGGATAGACTTGATCAGAGGATAGAGGACTTAGCAGTTCTGGAAGGGGACATTGCTGACCTCCAGATTTTCAACAAACAAGATCCAGGGGACATGACGGTCAACTGGTTTGATTTTGAGGAGTCAACAGAGGTCACAGGGTGGCTTGACGACCAACCAGATATTGTTGAAGAATCTCAGCTGGAAAAGGGCCCGTGGGGAGCAAGGACATCAATTGTGGCCGGAAAGGCCGGGGATCAGAATACATCGCCGGAGAACGTCGGTGCCAAGAATTTTGCTCAGGATTTGGGCATTTTGAATACAGGAAATTTTGAACAGCAAGCTGCATTGATGCAGTTAGAACTTGAAGGAATCGAGAACTCTAAGAGAGCCAGAAAAGCCAAGGCCCCTGTGGGGACTAAACCTGCTGTGTACACAAAGATAGAGCATGTTGCGAGCACCTGGACAGAAAATACTGCGAGTACAGGGATAGTTACAACGGAGCCGGACAGGTGTCTGTCAGCTGCCGATGGAATGTGGTGGGAGGACGATGATCTATGTCTTGCCCACACAGATGAAGATTGGGAGAGTAACCAGCCGGATGATACCTGGTATATTGGTGAAGTTGACCATATGACTAAGAGTGGGCGGTATTTCAAGCCCCCGCACCTAGATCAACCAGAGGCGTCTGTGTAGACACCCCATTTTTGACCGTCCTCAAGACTTGGACGTCATCGTTTGAACACTCGATGATCATCCATGTTCGTGTTCGTCTTGAGTTCTCGGAGGGCTCGGTCACGCGCCTTGCCTCAAGATCTCTCGACTTATTTGTTTTGTGCTTGGTTGGACCAAGGACTTGTGGTCTTTGCACCTGAGGGCGGGAAATGGCTTGTTGGCTATCCCCGCACATCACCGGCCATGGCCTGAGGCCACCGGCCCTGTTTTATTGCTACCGGCCAAAAGTGATGGCCAGTCGACAATGTATTTAGTCGGCCGACCCTTTGTGTTGGTCGATCGGCCTTTTCTGCTAGCCGAACCCTGTTCATCTGATTTATGCAGATATTAAGTGCCAGGTGGCACAGACCCTGCCCTCCATACACGTGTATGGAGGATTTGCACCCTTTGTTTTAGCTTCTTGAGGAAGCTTGAACCTTTTAAACCCTTGTTTTAAGCTTCTTGAGGAAGCTTGAACCTTTTGAACCTTTGTTTTAGCTTCTTGAGGAAGCTTGAACCTTTTAAACCTTTGTTTTAGCTTCTTGAGGAAGCTTGAACCTTTTAAACCTTTGTTTTAGCTTCTTGAGGAAGCTTGAACCTTTTAAACCTTTGTTTTAGCTTCTTGAGGAAGCTTGAACCTTTTAAACCTTTGTTTTAGCTTCTTGAGGAAGCTTGAACCTTTTAAACCTTTGTTTTAGCTTCTTGAGGAAGCTTGAACCTTTTAAACCTTTGTTTTAGCTTCTTGAGGAAGCTTGAACCTTTTAAACCTTTGTTTTAGCTTCTTGAGGAAGCTTGAACCTTTTAAACCTTTGTTTTAGCTTCTTGAGGAAGCTTGAACCTTTTAAACCTTTGTTTTAGCTTCTTGAGGAAGCTTGAACCTTTTAAACCTTTGTTTTAGCTTCTTGAGGAAGCTTGAACCTTTTAAACCTTTGTTTTAGCTTCTTGAGGAAGCTTGAACCTTTTAAACCTTTGTTTTAGCTTCTTGAGGAAGCTTGAACCTTTTAAACCTTTGTTTTAGCTTCTTGAGGAAGCTTGAACCTTTTAAACCTTTGTTTTAGCTTCTTGAGGAAGCTTGAACCTTTTAAACCTTTGTTTTAGCTTCTTGAGGAAGCTTGAACCTTTTAAACCTTTGTTTTAGCTTCTTGAGGAAGCTTGAACCTTTTAAACCTTTGTTTTAGCTTCTTGAGGAAGCTTGAACCTTTTAAACCTTTGTTTTAGCTTCTTGAGGAAGCTTGAACCTTTTAAACCTTTGTTTTAGCTTCTTGAGGAAGCTTGAACCTTTTAAACCTTTGTTTTAGCTTCTTGAGGAAGCTTGAACCATTTGAACCTTTGTTTTAGCTTCTTGAGGAAGCTTGAACCACTTGGCCATTCACGGCAGTATGATCACCTAAGCAATTAGCCTCATGGAAAAGGCATGCTGTCATGTAACATTCACACTCATGCGAGATGCTGTAGCATAAACACAATATACAGTGCTACTCCGAGCCAAAACAAGAAACTAGTTATAATTCATGCATTGACCTAGTCTATGATTTAAGAAAGGCTACATGCCACGCATGCAAAAATTGCACAAACTAAAGATAGGCTCGGTCTTCACTAAGAACCTCGGATATGAGTGCGACAAATCACAATAACATGTATTCTAACTGGAATGAATAACAATGCCCAGTTAGCAGATGCGTCAGCCCCGGTGCATGCAAACAGAATGAATTGATGCAAGCATCCGCTATCATAAGTTATGGCTAATTGAAACGTGCCCTAAGGACTAACCATGAAGAAAGAGTAAGTTAAAGGGAAGAAAGACGTTGGGTGTGGAAGAAAATTGCATCACAACACACGCACACGCACTTATTTACAAAATTGCCCTTTTCTCGGAGGCGTCAGAATACAATAATGACAAACCAAATAAATAAATACAACTACTCTCACCTAATTAAATATCTACAAAATTCTAATTAATTACCAAATTAATTACAAAAGGAGGTGGCTGTAGCCCTGCTTCGGAATGATGGGGACTTGATGCCATGCCATCGATTACGCCTCGCTCGAAACCCGTTGCACCAATGCCCACAATGTTGCCTCTGTTTACACTGTTCCTGCACCCTACTGAGAACTGCACAAATGCCACAGATGCTTCTGAACCACCTTCTGAGCAACTGTGAAGGTCATCGGCCAAAAAAGAAAGGCACCACCGGCCATTGGAAAATGGTCATACGGCCAATAAGATAGGAGACTATCTCGGCACAACAATCACATGGCCGGCTAACACCTGAAGATGGCCGATCGGCGTTATCTTTTCCTGCAGGGAATCCTGTTTTTGCTGCAGCAAGAGGTGCAAACAGAGCAAATGGCAATGCATTTTCAAAGCAATGTATGCCATAAACCCACCTCCCTATATGTTTAAGACTCAAGGGAGTGTCAGTCACATCGAAGCTCTCGGACCATTCAATCAACGCATTTACATGCACAATGATGGCCAAGAAGCCAAAGTGTGGCAACTCGAATATGAATGAATGCACACAACACATAAAGGGCCTCAACCTCTTATCATGATGATCAAGAGGCAATAGGATGCACACACAATCCAATGCAACCTAGGCAAAGCAAGCTAGTTCATGCCAAAATAACCAAGTAAATGCAAAACAAATCTATGCACACATGAGCATGTTTAACATGCAAATATAACAATAGGCAATAACAAACCTAAAACATGTCGAGACAATGTAGTATAGCACTCTAACAAAACAATACAAAATAGAAAATAAATAGCATGCAACACCAACATGGTGAGATGACTCTACACTAACAATAAGGGTAGCTCTCAAAAAGCCAATGCCAAAATCAGTGCGCCAAATGTGTTGGGCTGGTGGCTCGGAATGAACAAAACAGAAGATGTGAAGCTCAATGCAATGGTCTATTTAAATGCAGGCATAACCAAAGAAACAACTACTCAAACAGCAATTTTAAAAAGAGTGTATTAAATGCATGTGCATGACCATGAAACATAGACTGAAAATACACTACAAAATGATGCCCCAATTCATTTGAAATCGGGCCAAGAAAGTAATAGCAACTAAATGACTCAAATACAACAAAGCTTACACAGCAAGATTGAACCAAAGCTATGCAAAAACAAGTCATTGGGTGACACAAGACAACCAAAAATCAGACCTCAAGCATACCAAAAACATGGTAAAATTTCTTGAAGTCAAGCCAAAAAGCATGCTAAAAAGATCATGTCACAACATGGACGCATGATTAGGCTATTTCAGGGATTCGATGGCAAAATTTATGGAGCATGCAAGGCTAACCAAACCAAACAAACCTAAACAAAGGTATGACATGAATGAAATAAGCCTAAAGAACATCTTGAAAATGGACACAACATAGGCTAAAATGAGATGCCTACTTCAAGAAGCAATACCAAAGCTAGTGTGTGTGATTTACACTACAAGTGTATGAGGCATAGCAAGCGGCCAACCAAATCAAGCAAAATAGATCTAAGGCATAGTAAACACTACACAAAAAATTCTACTGAGATAGGCCCAAAAACAAGCTAGAAACACATGCTCAACATGAGGACATCAAGACTTAGGTTTGCAAATTTACACTACAAGTGTATTAAACCATGCATGGATGGGACCAAGATAGGCAAAAACAGTGGCATATGACAGAAAAATAACCACAAATACCAGCTATGACATGAGCCAACATGAAACTTAACAAAGGTGCTCACATATGAGGCAAATAATGACAAAGTATTGCAAGGACAACACGGAGAGGGGATGGCCCTCTCCATTCTTAGGACCTCAAAAACCCACCCTACCACTGAAATCCCTCTGAGAGGATTTCAATGGTGAGAAGGCCAATACAAGGTGGTCCGAAGCTCACAGAAAAGGCAAAAAAATAGGCCAACAAGCCTAAGAGCGGTGGTAGAACAAACCCCAAACACAAAAGTGATCTTAAAAAAAACTTTTCAAAAGCATGCAAAAAAAGAAAACTTTTATCAGTTATAGTAAGCCTCAAAAACAGCATGCAAGATAGGCCTAAAAGTGTGTGCAAAGAATGTGGGAATAAAGAGGGTAGTCTCACCCTTTGATGCACAGCTGCAAAACCACGCAGAGTTCTTGGACCAAGAACCAACTCTTAACCTTTGGAAAAAATGACTCAAGAACCTTTTGATGAATGGTGGAGGTTGCTGGCTATGAGGTGTGGTTGTAATAGGCAAGAACCTAGACCCTTTTGAACCCAAAATATAGAGATATAAAGAAGAGATATATCTTGGAGCCTTTAACAAATTTTGGAACCTCTCTAAAGGAGAGGGGAGGCCCTCTCTTATAAGAAGCAAAGAGGTTCAAGCTTCTGGAGAAGCTTTAAAGAGTTCAAGCTTTCTTCAAGAGCTAAAAAGTTCAAGCTTCTTGGAGAACTAAAAAACGGTTTTAAATGGTTGGCAAGCTTCCTCAAGAAGCTAAAAACAAAGGTTCAAAAGGTTTCAAGCTTCCTCAAGAAAAGCTTAAAACAAGGTAAGGTTCAAGCTTCCCTCAAGAAGCTAAAACAAAAGGGTTGCCAAAATCCTCCATACACGTTGTATGGAGGGAGGGTTCTTGCCCCTGGCCACTTAATATCTGCATTTAAATCAAGATTGAACAGGGTTTCGGCTAGCAGAAAAGGGCCGATCGACCAAAACACAAAGGGCGGCCGAACTAAATTAGACTACTATTTCGACTCTCGACTGGGCCATTCCAACTTTTGGCCTTTCTTTTTGGTTAGCAATATAAAATCAGTGGTCGGTGCCTTCATGGCCATGTGGCCGGTGATGTGCTTCTGGATAGCCAACAAGCCATCGCCCTCAGGCTGCAAGACCACAAAGTCACTGGTTCCATAACCATAGAGCACTCA
>NW_021025259.1:510433-584859 GCF_004153795.1 Camellia sinensis
CTTGTGGGTGAAGGTTGGATTACTTGAATTGGGACAATTCATTGAAATCCATGTTTTAGCCTACTTACGAGTAGCAAACTTCAAATCATTTTCCAAACAAACGGATATGCAATGCTTTGTTCCAAATTAGGCGATCTAGTCTATACTTGTTTTGTTGCGCGCATCACATAGTAATTCTAGCTAATTAATCGGAATAAGAACGCATGTGTTTTCAAAAACCAGATATCATGTTTAGTAGTGGCCGATCTGTGATCGGGCGAGCGTGAGTGCTCACAGCTGACCTTCCCCAATCGTACCCAAGTTCCCGAGCCGAGGCAGCTTTGGTGATGACGGACATGTGGCCTTAGGCAATGAGTCAGGGTTTCCTAAATTTCTCAAAAATAAAACATTTAGGTGGCGACTCTGTATCTGGCAAAGCAGTCCATGTTTGGCACTTCTTTCTCAAAATCTATTTTTCAAAACGATTTGCCGGATTTGGACTCTTTGGTGATTTATCAATCTCACATCGCACATTGTGAGATCAGATTAAGAACCGTGACAATTTGAGTCCGAATTGTAATGAGCCCAAATGAACAAAACGGGATTCCCTCCCGGGACTTTCGGGGACATCTACAGTCCGAAAAGGACAGGGAGATAGAGAAGCAGAAAGAGAACCTACTTGAAGACGAGGTCGTGCTGAAACAGTTGAAAAAGATACAAGCAGACATCTCCATCTGGGGACTGCTTATGGCTTCACGTGTGCATAGACAAGCTATCCTATCAGCAATGGACAAAGCCAAGCTCTCAATAGACACCACGCCTGAACAACTAGTGGGATTGGTTTTTCCGGGAGGGGCTTCCCCGATGTTGACCTTTTCCGACAAGGAACTGCCGCCTGAGGGCGCGAATCACAACAAACCGCTTTACATCTCTGTGGAATGTAGAAGCAAATAGATACCGGTGGTTCTTGTCGACACAAGATCCGCTATTAACGTGTGCCCGTCAAGGACGGCATATGCAATTGGGTTGAAGACCGCGGACTTTGTGCCAACAGCCCAGGTGATAAGGGCGTATGATAACACAAGCAGAGAGGTGATGGAGACTGCGAAAATTCAGACCCTAGTTGGTCCAGGACAGCACGAGATTGACTTTCATGTCTTGGACGTTCCCGCAACCTTTAACCTACTTTTGGGGCGACCGTGGCTGCACCAGGTAAAGGTAGTCTCTTCCACCTTGCACCAGATGTTGAAATACCCCCATGGGAAGGGGGTGGCTATTATTTTCGGGAATTCGTCAATCCATCCGCCGCCGGAAGTGTCTACACTAGTTTTAGAAATCGAGCATGGCACGAAGGATGTGTTCCTATCGGGTTTTACCCTAGCCAAGGCTCGAGTTGTACAGAACATCTTAGTTACCGAGGAGGGAGTGTATGTCAGCGCTCAATCAGTGTACCTCATGAACAAACTCCAACACATCCCTGGGATGGGACTAGGAAGAAGTGGCCGGAAGGGCATCAGCCGAAGTGCCGCACAACCCACATATCTTTGGTTTGGGTTATCTTCCCACCAAGGAGGACTGGGTAAGGAAAGGCAAGGAGATGGCTGGGAGAGCCAGAGCGAAGCAGGCAGGGAAGCCTTTTGAGTTGATGCACCAACCCATCCAGGGTACCCTAAATGGATGCTTCGTTCGGGAGGGGGAGGACTTTCCATTTTGCGGCTTCCCAGAGACATGGCTGAATGCCGAAAAGAGGCACCTGCCGGGATTTGAGATCTTCTTCGACCTGCAGTTATCAGGGGATGATGTTGCCGAGGAGTAGACAGACCCATCAGCTGAGGTTGAGCAGAATGAGAAAATGGATTCTGAGAGCACCGAATTTGAAATGGGGGTAGCGCTGGCTTGTCTACTTTCAGATCCTCTGATCGTACAGAAGTGCTTGGGGGATAACTTCCCGGTGTCCATGATCGGGAATGGAACGGCTGCGAGCCCACCTACAAACATTTTGGATGCATTCATCGCACCCTCTCTCATCTGGCAATACGAGGAGGGATTTTTATCAAGCAGCACCGGGTCAGGTAGTGAGCCGGAATCTGATTCCACCGAATCTTTGGAGTCGGAATCAGGTTCCAGCTCGTCTGAGTCTGAGTCCAGTAATCCCAGGGGTGATAACCCGGATACCACAATCCTGTCCAAGTCGTCTTTTTCTTTCTCTTTTGAGTCTGTTGTAACAGAGGAATGAGACGAATTCGATGTGCTTAATGAGAATGGAATAGCTGGAATCTGATTCCACCGAATCTTTGGAGTCGGAATCAGGTTCCAGCTCGTCTGAGTCTGAGTCCAGTAATCCCAGGGGTGATAACCCGGATACCACAATCCTGTCCAAGTCGTCTTTTTCTTTCTCTTTTGAGTCTGTTGTAACAGAGGAATCAGACGAATTCGATGTGCTTAATGAGAATGGAACAGCTGTGGTTTCTGAGTACTTTTCTGTGCCTTTGATTTATTGTATTAATCAGGACTTTCAAAATTTTGATGAAAACAACGAGGAAGAAATTCTTCCGGTTTTACAACGTCTAATTGATCAAGAACAGGAGAGATTTATTAAACCCTTGGTTGATGAAATCACTGCAGTTAATGTGGATACTGAGGAGGACCCGCGGCTGGTCCAGATCGGGTCCACGTTGTCTTCGGAGGAACGTGAGCGCTTAGTCGCTTTATTAAAAGATTTCAAAGATGTTTTCGCATGGTCCTACGAAGACATGCCTGGAATCGATCCTGAGATTGTACAGCACCGGATCCCTCTTGACCTAGAGGCCCGACCCGTTAAACAGAAACTCAGAAGGATCCGCCCGAACTGGGCTCTCAAGATTAAAGAAGAGGTCACCAAGCAAATTGACGCAGGGTTCCTACTGGTATCTGAATACCCAACTTGGTCGGCCAACATCGTTCCGGTGCCGAAGAAGGATGGCAGGATCCGGATTTGCGTGGATTTCAGGGATTTGAACAGAGCCAGTCCAAAGGACGACTTTCCTTTGTCGCATATTGATGAGTTAGTGGATTTCACAGCGGGGCATGCTTTGCTTTCGTTCATGGATGGATTCTCGGGCTATAATCAGATAGTGATGGCACCTGAAGACCGGGAGAAGACTGCTTTCACCA
Source organism: Camellia sinensis (assembly GCF_004153795.1). Lineage (NCBI taxonomy): Eukaryota > Viridiplantae > Streptophyta > Magnoliopsida > Ericales > Theaceae > Camellia > Camellia sinensis. Next base: position 513,566 of record NW_021025259.1, read on the forward strand.
CCCTGTAGGGGACTTACTGTTACAGGGTGATGCCATTTGGGTTGAAGAACGCTGGAGCTACATATCAACAGGCTACGACCACAATATTGCACGACATGATCCACAAAGAGGTTGAGGTGTATGTGGACGACATGATTGTCAAGTTCAAAGAAAGAGAGGGCCACTAAGAAATTCTTTCATTTCGGCTGCGACTGAATCCCCAGAAATGCACGTTTGGTGTTACAGCAGGGAAGATGCTAGGGTTTCTGATTACACAAAGGGGCATCGAGGTCGACCCTTCCAAAATCAAGGCCATCTTAGAAATGCCACCACCAAGGACTGAAAAGGAGGTGCGAGGCTTTCTGGGTAAAGTGCAATTCATAAGACGGTTATCTCAAAATTAACCTTGACTTGTGAACCACTTTTTGGTCTCCTGAAGAAAGGAAAGAAGTTCCAATGGGACGGCCAATGCCAAGCTGCTTTTGAATAGATCAAGGAATACTTACAGAACCCACCCGTGTTGTCACCGCCTGAGCCGGGGAAACCTTTGATTTTGTATCTTTCAATAACTGAGACTATAATGGGCTACATGCTCGCACAAGAGTCTGAGAACAAGGTGGAGAGGGCTATCTACTATCTGAGCAAGAAGATGCTGGAGTATGAAACCCACTACACACCGTTGGAAAAGGCTTGCTTAGCCTTGGTATGGACTACTAGGAAGCTGTGGCACTACCTGTTAGCTCACTCTGTAATGTTGGTTTCAAGATTAGAACCCATTAAATATCTCTTCGAGAAGCCGGCACTTACGGATAGGCTAGCTCGTTGGTTGCTATTGCTTTCCGAATTCGATCTGAAATATGTGACGCGCAAGTCAGTCAAGGGAAGAACAGTAGCAGAGTTCTTAGCCGATCATCCAATAGGAGGTGAAGCAGTTGAGTACTTATTCCCAGATGAGGCCATTTTGCATATCGAAGACGAAACTTGGATGATGTACTTTGACGGAGCGTCAAACCAATACAGGTATAGGGTAGGAGTGTTGCTAATAGCACCCGACAATTCTCGTATCCCTCTAGCCTTCAAACTTCGGTTCAAAGTCTTGAACAACGAAGCAGAATATGAAGCATGCATTGCTGGTTTAGAAGCAGCCCTGGAACTAGGGGCAAAACGGTTGGACATCATCAGGGACTCAAACCTTGTTGCATCTCAAGCGAAAGGAGATTAGAAAGTCAAAGAAGAAAGAATGCTAATGTATCACCAGACCTTGGACTTGTTAATTCCTCGGTTTGAGAAACTAAACTTTGCTCATCTGTTAAGAGAGAACAACAGGTTCGCAGATTCACTAGCAACTCTATCTTCCATGATAGACATCCTTTTCGGAGTCCGGATGCGTTTGATCATCATTGACCAGAAATTTGCGCCAGCCTACGAGTCGATTGCTACTATAGATAAGGTTCAAGATGAGAACCCCTAGTACTACGATGTCTGGAACTTCTTGGAAAAAAAGGCGTATCCACCAAGGGCAAATGCCAAGGATAAAAGGGCAATCAGAAGAATGGTTGTTCAGTTCATCATCTGCGGGGGTAAATTGTACAAGAGAGGTCATCTGGGAATGCGTAAGTTGTGCGTTGATACCGAAGAATCGAAGCGCTTAATGGAGGCCATCCATGGAAGAGAGTGCGGAGCGCATATGAACGGGGTAATGTTAACTCGGAAGATCCTCAGACAGGGTTACTACTGGTCCACCATAGAGGAGGATTGTATTGGCTTTGTTCGGCGATGTCACAAATGTCAAATCCATGCAAAACGTATGAACATCCCACTATCGAAGCTGTACAATATGACTTCGCCGTGGCCATTTTCAGTTTGGGGAATCGATATGATCGGGGCCGTCACTCCGAAGGGGTCTAATAGGCATGAGTTCATTCTGGTCGCGATAGATTATTTCACGAAGTGGGTTGAGGCCTAATCTTATGTGGTGTTGAAGGCTTCGCACGTTACAAAGTTCATCCGGAACAACATCATCTGTCGCTACGGGGTCCCAAACGAGATTATTTCAGATAACGGTTCCCACTTCAAGAAGGAAGTGATTGATTTGTTGGAAAAATACAATGTGGCTTTTCATAAGTCATCCACCTATCGACCGCAAACCAATGGAGCAGTCGAGGCCGCCAACAAGAACATCAAACACATTTTGCAGAAGATGGTGGAAACCTACCGGGACTGGTCAGATAAGCTGCCATTTGCTCTGTCGGGCTACCGGACTTCAATTAGGACTTCTACTGGAGCGACTCCGTATTCATTGGTTTATGGGATGGAGGCCGTTCTACCTATTGAGATTGAAGTTCCGTCTTTGCGAGTGCTAGATGAGTGTCAGATAGCCGAAGCAGATTGGCAACAGAGCAGATTTGAGGAACTCATGCTCTTTGATGAACGAAGACTGAAAGCACTGTACCATGTTCAGGGTTATCAATGCAGAATTGCCAAGGCTTTCAACAAGAAAGTCAAGTCCAGGAATCTGAAGGAAGGAGATTTGGTGCTCAAAGACAACCGAGCCCCCATCCATGACCCTAGGGGCAAGTTCAGACCCAATTGGACTGGTCCCTACATCATTAAGTCTATTTGGTCAGGTGGAGCTGTCGTTCTGATGGACCTAGATGGCCTAGAGTTCTCACAACCGATCAACATGGACAAGTTGAAGAAATATTACCCCTGAGAGGCTCGCTAGGCCGAAAACCCGAAAGGGCGACCTAAGCAAAAGTTAGAGCACAGAAAATTTGAAATTATAAAAACTGAGCTCGCAAGGTTGAAAACCCGCAAAGGGCGGCCTTGGCAAAAGTTAGAGCGTAAAAGGTGAGGGTTAATACACGAGTGAACCTTAGTTGAACTACATAAGGCTTGATTCCCATCTTTGGGATACGTAGGCAACTTCACCCTGAAGTCCAGCCATAAACTTTTCCCCGATCAACTTTGTCCATTTGATCATCTCGGCCATCTTTGTCTATTCAACATTCAAAAGCTCGGTTGTGATCTCCGGTGCAGTGCTATTCAGACTAGGGGCAACTTTTAAGTTGCTGGGATCCAGGGTTGTGCATCTCAGTGACAGATCTCAAGCGTGTCTAGTTCTGATCCATATCGAAAATGGTTTTGAAAAGTTTTAATAAAAGTTTATTTTACTCAAATTAGTCTTTTTACGACTTAGACCATTTTTGGACCAAAACGGAAAATTTTCAGTACCCACAACCTCCAATTATATTGATTTCAGTACAGAGTTCTCTTACTCTTGAATACAAATTGAAGTTGCTTTTCATTACATTCATAAAGAAAACTTGAAAGTTCTGATTAAAGCAAATAAATCAGGGGCATAGCCAGGTGTTCCTGCGTCCCCTCCCAGAGCTGGTTAAAGCTTCTGATGCTAAGCTGGGCCCAACCTGCGCCTCTTCATTAAGCCAATCTATGCACTCATCAGACAAAGTGCAACTGAAAGTGGGAGCGGGGGCCAGGAACTCTCTAGTCCTCCATGTTGTGGCATACCGAGCAAGCTGCGCGCCTCGGACCAGAAATGCAGCTGGGTACTCTATCCCCTCTACCAGGAAAATCTGATCATGGCCAAACTGGCGCTGGAACCGGAAAGGAAAGTAGAACACACAGTGTGTCAGGCCGATCAACTGAATCCCAGGCTGTCGGGACATGCTATAGCACATTGCTGTTAGATTGAGCCAAGGACAGCGCCAAGCAATGCGGTCTGTGGATAAATGGCACATCCAATCGAACCACCATCCCTCATCCAGGGCATCAAGTAGACGATGTCGGAAGAAGTAGCCACGAGCTGAGTATGTTGGGTAAGAATCCACAACCTGCAACTTATCCATCAACCACACCTGGGGAAGGATGAAAAATGAGAGATTATAGAATACAGAGATATACGATGAGAGAAAAGTGAGAAAAGGGCTTTGTGAGAAAAACTGAGCTTGAGGGCCGAGTGATGTGAGCAATATATGTGTGAGATAGGGTGGGAACATTACCTGCAGCAGTAGTGGACTCCCCGCAAATCTGGTCGTCTCCCGGCGATGGAAAGCATCCAAGCCCATCAATGTCTCGACCAATGACATGGCAATGCAGCTTTTGCCTTCCCTTAAGCCTTGGGCAATCGATCAACCGGACACTAGATCCTCCGGAGCCTGAGGCAAGCAAGAAATGAGATAGCATGCACAAACAAAGGGCATGTCGCCGAAAACCTTGCCAATGATGGTCATTGTGGTCACCGGCGTCGGAAAACCGACAAATCAAACTCGAAATATCCAGTATTCCGTCACAAATCAAAGATCGGCATCGTGCATAGTGAGCCCACACATTCGCCCTAAGGCTTGGGCGTGGCCGAAGCGAAGTTGGGGCAAGATTTCTTCGTTGCGCTCGGATTCCATCAAAGCTTGGAAATCTTCAAAGGTAGGACACACCTCTTGCCCGCCAAAGCTAAAGACACGTGTTACCGGATTCCAAAACTTTTCCGCGGCATGGAGGAACGGAAGATGTAGCTGAGTGCGACCTAGCGTGAATAGTGCGTTTATGCCGAAGCCCCGGAAATTCAGCTTTTTCGAGCCATCCAAGTTGTGAGATTTTGGGTAAGAAACTCTTCCATTTTGTGCAAATTAGTGTTGAAATGAGGAAAGCTACAAAGCTGAGGCTTTTGTAGAGGATAAGGTGTTGAGTGGAAGACAGGTGTCAACATTCTGGAGGTCCTTACCATTTTTGGCCGGTCGACCAAAAGTAGTGCTGACCGACCATCTATTTTGGCCGATCGGCTAAAATGTTGGTTGATTCCCATTAGTTTCGGCCGGTGATGTCTCCCTTTGTCTGATGGCCTCTAATTTTGCTCTAAGCTGAATAAATGTTAAGCATGCTGAAAAACTGGTGATTGACACCACTTCCAATGCCTTCTGATGATGTTTTTGCAAACTAGCACTTGTTACTTCGTCTTGTTTATCGAGTTGTTGTACATCTTCTTATCGAGTTGTATTTTACATTCTTTAAATCTTTGCTTTGCTTATCGAGTTGTATTTACAGTTGGTTAGCTTATCGAGCTCTTTGTTTTGATTATCGAGTTGTTTTTGTCCTTACTCGGTTCACTACCTGATTATTACGAGGCAAGTGCTTACTTTTCAAACAAAGGTTCAAATCTCATTTACATTGTTATGTAATGCGATGTGATGCGATGCAACACTTTTTGAACAAAATAGCTGTTTCATTTCCATCATGTCTTTTGCAAAAAGTACATAGTTTTGAGAAAGTAAAAACCTGCCCGAGGCAGTGCAATGTGTTTAAACTACCAATAAAAAAGGAAAAGTAAAGCGAAAATGGGAGAAGGGCAGCAGAGTGTCTGGATTAATACCAATGGCCTCCCCTTGTGGTCGATGCACCTCTCACGCCCTTGTTCAGGTCAATCATGTGGTTTGGCACCTTCATTACTCAAGACAGTGCAAGAAAGTGCACTTTTTGAACCTTAATAGACCTTCATGCTAACCACAAGCCGTGTCTTCTATGAGCGATGCTCGGTGCGTGCGGGGAGTATCCTTTCTCGTATCCTTTTTGTATATTGCGAATTCCACAAATCGCTTTAATTATGTTGTATCACGTTGCTTCGTTTTGACTCTAATAAAGCATGCTCATTACGCGTCTTGCGTTGAACGATGCCTCATCTTGTTTTGAAGTTGCATCTCAACATCATGAATAACATGCCTTTACCATGCTTCAGTTGAATATGTGCCTTTCTCTGTTGTTGCATTGTTACACACATTGCATACGTTTTTGCGTATGCTTTACTTACATGTGTTTATGCACCTTTCTCCCCTTTTCGCATTGTTACACACATTGCATACGTTTCTGCGTGTGCTTTACTTACATGTGTTCATGCATTTTTCAGGAGGTTACACATTGCTTGCGTTAGCGCGCTTGCTGTACTTACATGTGTTCATTCCTGCTATACACATTGCATACGTTTCCACGTGTGCTTTACTTACATGTGTATATTTGTTTTGCTTTACACATTGCATACGTTTCCGCATGTGCTATACTTACATGTGTTCATGCATTTTTTAGGAGGTTACACATTGCTTGCGTTAGTGCGCTTACTTTACTTACATGTGTTCATTCCTACTATACACATTGCATACGTTTCATGCATTTTTTTTCAGGAGGTTACACATTACTTGCGTTAGCACGCATGCTTTACTTACATGTGTTCATTCCTGCTATACACATTGCATACGTTTCCGCATGTGCTTTACTTACATGTGTGTATTTATTCTTTGCTTTACACATTGCATGCGTTTCCGCGCGTGCTTTACTTACATGTGTATATTTATTCTTTGCTTTACACATTGCATGCGTTTCCGCGCATGCTTTAATTACATGTGTATATTTTATTCCTTGCTTTACACATTGTATACGTTGTCACATACACTTTACTTACATGTGTTCATGCTTATCCTCACCTTTACACATTGTATGCGTTGTCGCGTGTGCTTTACTTATATGTGTTTTTGCCTACCTAGCATTGTTATGCTTGTTTCAAATCGCATTGTTATGCGTCCTACTCGGCTTGCGTTGTCATGTGTACCCTCCTCATATTGTCATACTCCATTCCGCGTTGTCATGCGACGCACTTAGGTTGCATTGTCTTGCATCCTCCCACCTGCGTTGTCTCGTACGTTACTTGCATTGTTATGCACACTTCACTTGCGTTGTTACGCACTTCTCACTTGCATTGCTATGCATGTTTCTAACAATATTGTACGTGTTAAGTTTTCTTTCTTTTTCAGGCACGATATTGTATGTACGGTTCATTTGAAGCTGGCACAACCAGACAAACCGCACGATATTGTATGTACGGTTCATTTGAAGCTGGCACGACCAAACGAACCGCACAGGTATTGTACTCTCCGCGTTAGACGCAGCGAGAATTGAATAATTCTCTTACATCCTTTCTGCATGAAATGTGGTTAGATTTGTATCCACCTGCTTAAACTGTTGCATTTATTGTATGTATTTGCTTCATTACAGCACTCTTTGCATGATCATAAGTTATGTTCGGCATCATGCATGTTCTTTGCATCTTGCCCTGCCTACGGGCACATATCTTGCTAGCTTGTATGCTTTGTCTAAGTCTTCGGCCTTGTCAAAAATGGGTCGTCTCTGGGCTTTGACACTCACTCCCGTCATTGTTATGACTTTCGAGTTCTGTCAAAGAAGGGTAACTATAGACACCCCATTTTTGACCATCCTCAAGACTTGGACGTCATCGTTTGAACACTCGATGATCACCATGTTCGTGTTCGTCTTGAGTTCTCAGAGGTTTCGATAGCGCGCCTTGCCTCAAGACCTCTCGACTTGTTTGTTTTGTGCTTGGTTGTGCACCAAACACTTGTGTTTTTACTTCTGAGGGCAGGGAATGGCTTGTTGGCCATCCCCACACCTCACCGGCCTTGGCTTGAGGCCACCGGCCTTGTTTTCTTGCTACCGGCCAAAGATTTTGGTCGGTCGGCAATGTTTTTGGTCAGCCGGCTATTTTTGTTGGTCAATCGGCCATATTTTCCAGCCGAACCCTTTCCATCTGCTTTTGGCAGATATTTTATTCCAGCTGTCACAACTGGCATCCACAATACACCCCCTCCATACACGTGTATGGAGGGATTTGCTCCCTTGTGTTAGCTTCTCCAAGAAGCTTAAGAATTGAATTCCTATAAAAGGAGGGCCTCCCCTCCCTCTCCAGGGGTTGAAGAACTCTGAGATATAACTTATATAACTATATCTCTCTATATCTCCCTCTCTCTCTATAGTTGTGTGTGTAATAGTGTTCTAAAGGGGTTTTTGTTCTTAGTTTTGCACTAGGACACCTAGTGTTACACTATACTTTGGTTGCTGAGGTTTTAAGAGGTTGATTTCAGAGTTTTGAGTTGGTTTTTGATCAAAAGGAGGTGCTGAAGTTGGTGTTCTTGAAGTGTTCTTCAAGGGTGAGAACTTGCCCTTTTATTCTCCATTTTTGCTTAAGGTTTTAGACCTATTTTCATATTGTTTCGAGCTTAGTGTATAACTGATAAAAGTTCTGTATTTTCATGCTTAAGATGTTTCATTAAGGTCACTTTTGTGTTGGGGGTCGTCCACTCCTTCTTAGGCCTTGTTTGGTCTCTTTTTGTGCCTTCCTCTTTGGGCTTTGCAACCCTTCTGTTTTGGCCCTCTTACCACTGAAATCTAGAGGATTTTCAATGGTAGAGAAGTGGTTTTGAGGTCTTGTATAGGGGAGGGACACCCTCTCCCCTTATGATTCATTTGCTTGCATTTAGGGCTCATAAAGGTAGCATGTTTGCATAGCTTTATTTGGCTCCATTTTCAGAGGGTATTTGATGTTAGTTTATCATGTTAGACCTCTGTTTCATGTTGGTTCGATGGCCTATTGTATGTATCATGCACTTGCTTTATAATTCCCTCTATTGTCATAACATGTACCATGCATTTAGACCATCATGCTTGCATGTTTTAGCTTGACTTCATGAAGCTTTTAGCCATGTTGTGACATGTTTAAGCTCTATTTGGTGTTGATTTAGTCATGTTTTCCATGTTTTGTATAGCCACCATGTATCCTAGCTTATTAGCTTTGAGTGTATGAGTCATGAGCATGCTCTATTTGGGTTATTTCAGTGATTTGGAATCACTTATCATGCCACTTTAGTCCATGCTCCATGCTTGTATGCTTGCATTTACCATCCTTTCAAAGCTTTGAAGAGTTGTTCTTTTGTGCCTTAAAATAGGTCATTATGCATGCCTTTTTGTTTAAGTCCTTGGACAGCCATATCAATGGGTTTTGGGCCTCTTCTTGGCATATTATAACTCTGTTTTTCTTTGAATAATCCATGCCACGTGTGGTTGAGGTAGTTGTAGTGGAGTGCTCTCTTTGTGGCTTTGAATGCCCCTCATTTTTGCGCCCATTTCCTAGCATGTTTTGGCCTCATCCCATGCATGTTCTAGCCTTATTTTGGCCTGCCATGGGACTATTTTGGGTCACCTTGGTCCTTTGGGGCTTAGTTGATATGGCCATGGTTCAAGTCCTTTGGCTAGCTTTGAGCTTTAAGTCCATTAGCATGCCATGCTTGTCTTGTTTAGTTGATTTGGCATCAGTCTTAACATGATTTTAGAGCCTATTGCATTGTCATATTCTCATGTTTATCACATCTCACTCATATTTGAGGATTGTGCACTGTTGCATAGTTTATGGATTAATGTGTGAACATGCGTGTTTTGCCCTTTCGGCGCCTTAATTCATCACGTTGGCTACTATTTTGGACGTGGCTGAGGTCTTCCCACTATGGTCTAAGTCCATCTTTGCATATAGCCGCATGCTTAACATGGTACATCTTGTTGCATACTTGCTAGTTTACCTTTTTGTCACATGTTTGTGTAAGTTGCTTTGCATTTGGCATGCTCGCTACTTTAGCCTTTGTGTGCATGCTTGAGCCATGTTGCACTTGGCACATTCATGTTACATTGCATTACTTTGAGTTGGCATGCTCATGTTGCATTGTTTGCATGCATTGCACTATATTTGGCATACTTGCATGCATTGCATTGTGTTTGGTTTGGGGTGTCAAACCAAACATGAGGAATGAGGGGCGTTCATACTTGAAGTGACAAAACGCACCTCAATCCTCGGTCGCCGGCACTCTTGATTCAACATGATAGAGTGTGTATCATTCATTTGTTTTGTTGCATTCATTCATATTGATTTGCACACTTGACATCTTTGCCCATCATGCATCGAAATGCGTGATTGATGGCCCGAGGGTCAAGAGCCATACTCCCTTGAGTTCATAGCATGATAGGGAGGGTGGTTGTGCATACATTTGGCTTGCAAATTCCATGCCATGCACTGTCTGTCCTCTGTTGCAGCAAAATCAGTGTTCTGCGGGAAGAAATGGCCGGTCGACAACTTTCAGTGCCGGCAGACTATCAATATCCAACCGATGGTCCCATTTTTGGTCGATGACCATATTTCTATGTTCGGTGGTGTTTTCTCTTGGCTGGTGGTATCCCAAAGTGCTCAGGGAGTGGTTCAGAAGCAACCTTAGGGTTTTCACAATTATCAGAGGTGCAAAACAGTGCAAACAGAGGCAAGAGAGGCATGGCAACAGGTTTCCGAGCAAGGCAAATCGAGCATGCATCATCCAATCATTTCGAGGCGGAGCTGCGGCGGCCTTGTGAGTTTCATACTTAGTTTATTTTGTAATTAATTTGTTAATTAATTAAGGGTTTGTAATAATTAATTAGCTAGAGTAGTTAATTATTTATTTAGTTTGTATTATTCTTTCGGACCCTCCGTCGAGAGGGCGAATTTGTAATAAGTGTGCGTGCGTGTGTGCATATCTTCCAACCCCATGTCTTTCTCCCTTTTATTTACTAGCTTTTGATGTTTAGTTTAGGGCATGTTTCAATCAGTATACTTATGCTCGCATGTTTGCATCATTCATCTGTATTGCATGCACCGAGCTCGGCGTATCATGCTAACTGCATAGTATTTCAATTCCAACTTGAATACATGTATCGAGTTGTCGCATTCCATATGCCATTCTTAGCTTGGCCGAGCCTATTCTACTTGCATTTTGCATGCGTTGCATTAGCCATCTTAACATAGCTAGGATCATGCATTGATTACTAACATGTTCCTTGTTTTGGCTCGGAGTACACTGTGAGTGTTTATGCTTTAGCATCTTGCATGTATGTGAGTGTTAACATGACAGCATGCTTGCCATGAGGCTATGTGCTTATGTGATATAACTGTCTGAATGTCTGTGGGTCAAGGTTGGGTTACTTGAATTGGAATAATTCGTCGAAACCCGTGTTTAGCCTACTTACGAGTAGCAAACTTCAATCCATTTTCAAAACAAACGGATATGCAATGCTTTGTTCCAACTTAGGCAACCTAGTCTATAATGTGCGCATCACATAGTAATTCTAGGTTAATAACCAGAATAAGAACACATATGTTTTCAAAACAAAATATCATGCTTAGTACAGGTCGATCTTCGGATCGGGCGAGCGGGGGTGCTCATAGATGACCTTCCCCAATCGTACCCAAGTTCCCGAGCTGAGGCAACTTTGGTGATGACGGACACGTGGCCTTAGGCAACGAGTCAGTATTTCCTAAATTTCCCCAAAATAAAATATTTAGGTGGCGACTCTGTATCTGGCAAAGCAGTCCATGTTTGGCACTTCTTTCTAAAAATCTGTTTTTCAAAATGATTTGCCGAATTTAGACTCTTTGATGATTCATCGGTCTTGCATTGCACTCCGCGAGATTAGATATAGGACCGTGACATTGAGTCCAAACTGTAGGAAGCCCAAATGAACAAAACGGGATTTTTCCCGGAACGTTCGGGGACGTTTACATGTGCCTGCTATCAACCATGTTGTGCCTCAATACCAAGCCCAATACCAAGCCCAAGGGGGCTTTCTTGGTCCTGCCTATGCAACCAAGTTAAGTCCATGACCTAGGTAAATAGAAAGAGGGTCTCTTACACTTAGGCTGCTCTACTCCTATCTTCATGGGGTTGTTGCGGTATACTAGTGTCTCTAGGCCTGCTATCAACTTCAACTAGTAAGATTGGAGCCTGCTATCAGCGCCAAGCCAGTGAGCTTTGGGGCTTTCTATCAGCACCGAGCTAATAATGACTTTGGGAGCCTGCTATCAGCCCTAGGCTAGTAATACCTTGGGGCCTGTTATCAGCACCCAGCATTAATCTCTACTTGTAGAGGATAAGTTTCTTCCAAAGATTACTATCACCTTGGTGAAGTGTTCCCTCCGCAAGTTAGTTGCGGTGGTTGTAGTTGTTGCGGCAGCTATTTCCTGTGTCAAGTTCAAATGGCGGCGCCGACAATACTAGAGGTGGTAGCGCCAACAAAGCACCTTAGCAACATGGCCACTGCAAATGTTGCCTCTGCAACTTAGTTGCTCTAGTTTTCTCTTTTCTTTCCCTCATCAACTTCAAATGGTGGTGCCGGCAATACTTGAGATGGTGACGGCGCCAACAATGCTAGGAATGGCGGCACTACAACAAATTGCCTCAGTAACTTGACCATTGCAAATGCTACCTCTGCAACTTGACTTAGACATTTTTCTTCATAGAGCCTGTTTGGACCCTTGGCGGATCGGACCTATTCCAATTTACTGTTGACCCACTTTCCTTGGGCTTTAGCCCATACTCTTTTAATTATTCTTGGTCACCTACCAAGGGCGACCTCCGCACTTAGGTCCATACTTAATTTCAACCTTAATTTCTAACCCTCTACAGATATATACGCATATATATATATATAGATATATTGTTATGGGTGTTTCTTTACCCTTGTGCTTAAAGCCAAAGAATATAGTGAATGTGTTGGTGGTATGTGTGTGTAGTGAGTTGTTATGTAAGATTGAATTATGACTAGAATGTGTGAACATTTTCAAAACAGATGTTGATATGAAATTCTTTTAAATTAAAGTGGAAGGTTAAAGAGAATTCACCCAAAAAGGGTTAAAGAGTGAAAGATGTGGTTTTACATCGTATTGTGTTAAAGAGGATGATTTTGGGAAATGCACTCATATAATTATATTTTAGATATAACACAGTCACATTACTTATATAGTATGATGTGATGTATTCATGATCATAACTATTTGTATATTGCTCATTTTGGGATATCTAATGGATATTATGTTCATCTCACGTTGCCAATTATTTTTCAGGTACACATTAAGAAGTGGTTTAAGGTTGAAGGATCTTCTTAAATTGTTGGCCAATGGACCTTTTATTTGTTAGCAGGAGGCCGTTGTTGAAAAAGGGTTAAATCCTTTCTTTTTGTGTAATAATGTAAGCCTACAGACATTTCTTTAATTGTAAAACATTTTGCATCCAATGTATATACGAATGAGAGAATTTCCATTTATTTATGAACGTGAATGTACATAGCTTACTCATGTTATTAATAAAATTGGATCATAATAATAGATGTGGTAATATTATTCGAGTAATAAAAAAAAATGTAGGGCATGACAGTGAAAGTGAGAGTGTAATCAACTATATGTGAAATCTTTCTTCTTCTTTTTTTTGAAAATTGAATGGAATTGAAGAAACGGTCTCTTTTGAAACATGAGAAATGACTCGTAAGGATAAGGAAAAAGAAATGAGATTTCTTGGTTATTAAAAACGAATCATTTTTTAAAGGTATATGTATCTATGTATATTTTGAGTATCAAACGTGTCATGCCCCACTTTTTATTACTCAAATAATATTACCACATCCATCATTATAATCCAATTTCATTAATAACATACTAAGCTATATACATTTACATTCATAAATAAAAGGAAATTCTTTTATTTGTATATATATTGAATGCAAAATGTTTTACAATTAAAGAAATGCCTATAGGCTTATATTATTACATAAACATAAAGTGCTTAACCCTTTTATAACAATGGTCTCCCACTAACAAATAGGAGGCCCCTTGGTCAACAATTTAAGATCCTTCGACTTTTAACCACTTCTCCATGTGTACCTGAAAATGATTAGCAACGTGGGATGAACATAAAGTTAGTAGAGACCCCAAAATGATCCAAAACAATAGGAACAGATAGATAGTTATGATTATGAATGCATCACATCACACTATATAAGTAATGTGATAGTTTTATATCCAAAATATACTTATATAAGTACATTTTCCTAAAATTATCATCTTTAACATAACAAAGTGTAAAACCACTTCTTTATCTCTTTAACCTTTAATTAAGAGAATTTCATATCATCTGTTTTGAAAATACATTCACACATTCTAATCATAATTCAGTTTTACATCACAACTCACTACACACACATACCCACTAACACATCCACCACATTCTTGACCTTAAGCACAAGGGCTAAAGAACAGCCACAACAATATACATATACATATGTATCTAAATATGAATAACGGAAATAACACATCTTCCATTTTTACCGACCTAAAGCGTAGATGGCTAATGAAACAACCCACATAACACGATACGCTTTACCGATCTCACCCGGACAAGAACGACCCGCAGGTCACACTTTATTGGGCACAAATTGGAAAGGAAAGGAACCTGTCTCAAGGCGCCTGTAGACCGCCCGAACTCGCTCCGGGCGCCCCTTCTTTCAGAGAGGGCGCGTATTGGATTCTAGCTACTACAGTTCGGACTCCTGTCACGGTTCTGAATCTAATCTCACAAAGTACAATGTAAGACTGATAAATTACCAAAGAGTCCAAATCTGACAATTGGTTTTGAAAAATCAATTTTGAATAAAAAAACGCCAAACATGGACTGCTTTGCCAGATTTTAGAGTCACCACCTAAATATTTTATTTTGGGGAATTTAGGAAACCCTGACTCATGCCTAAGGCCATATATCTGTCATCACCAAAGTTGTTTCGGCTCGAGAACTTGGGTACAAGGGGGAAAGGTCATGAAATGAGCACCCCCGCTCGCCCGATCAAAGGATCGGCCTCTACTAAACATGATATATTGTTTTTGAAAACACATGTATTCTTATTCTGATTATTAGCTAATCTTTACTACGTGATGTGCATAGCAAACAAGTATAGACTCAATCACGCGGATTGGAACAAAACAACTCATGTTTGTTTTTGAAAATGGTTTGAAAGTGCTACTCGCAAGTAGGCTAAAGCACGGATTTGCCACCCTCAAGTGGGCTTTAAAACATGATTTTGCCACTTCGCAAAGTGGGCTTAAAACTCACATTTGATTAATTGTTCCAATTCAAGCAATAAAGCCTTCACCCACAGGCATTCATGCAGTTTATCAATTAAGCAAATAGCCTCATGGCAAGCATGCTATCATGGCAGTCACTTACACACATGAAAGGATGCTAAAGCATAAACACTTACAGTGTACTCCGAGCCAAAACAGAAGCTAATTAGAAATATGCATGATTCTAACTATGCTAGATGCCTAATGCAACGCATGCAAAAATGCAACTAAAATAGGCTCGGCTAGCTAAGATGGCATATGAATGCGATACTTGATAACATGCTTTGAGCACGTGTTCAAGAAAGTGTATTGGAAATACAATGCAGTTTGAATGATACGCCGAGCCCGGTGCATGCAAGACAAATGAATGATGCACGCATGCAAAGCATAAGGTATGCTAATCGAAATATGCCCTAATCTAACCATCGAAAGTGGATGTAGACACCCCATTTTTGACCGCCCTCAAGACTTGGATGTCATCGTTTGAACACTCGATGATCATTCATGCTCGTGTTCGTTTTGAGTTCTCGGAAGTCTCGGCTACACGCCTTGCCTCAAGATCTCTCAACTTATCTGTTTTATGCTTGGTCATGGACCAAACATTTGTGGTTTTGCTTCTAAGGGAAGAGGGTGGCTTGTTTGCCATCCCCTCAACCCACTGGCCATGGCACGAGGCCATCGGCCCATTTTTCTTGCCACCGGCCAAGAGTGTTGGCCGGTCGGCACTATATTTGGTCGACCGGCCATTGTGTTAGTCGATCGGCCATTTTTGCTGGCCGAACCCTGTTCATCTGCTTTATGCAGATATTTCATGCCAGCTGGCACAGCTGGCACCCATTATTCACCCCCTCCATACACGTGTATGAAGGGATTTGCCTCTTGTTTAGCTTCTCTTTGAAGCTTGAGGATTTGAGCCTCTATAAAGAGGGAGCTTCTCCTCCCTCCTCCAAGGTTCAGAAAATTGACCCTGGAGAGGATAGATACACTGTTATATCTATCTTACTTGGTTTGGTCTTGTTTTGTGATCTAAAGTGAGTTTTGTCTTACTTTTGCACTAGAACACCAAGCATTCCACCATCCTTGGGTTGTTGAGGCCTTAGAAGGTTGTTGCTAGGGTTCTTAGACTGGTTTTGACCAAAGAAAGGTGCTGGAGCTTTGTTTCTAAAGAAGGTCTACAAGGGTGAGCATCCTTACTTTAGTTACCCCTTTCTTGCTTAGGCTTTTAGCCATTCTTGCATGTTGTTTTAAGCTTCGACTATAACTGATAAAAGTTCTAATTGTGTGCTTTAGAACTTTGTTTAAGGTCACTTTGAGGTTTGGGGTTGTTTCCCCCCTCCAAGGCCTTGTTAGGCCTTATTTTAGGCCATACCTTTTGGCCATTGTTTTGGTCTTTGCATGACCTCTCTACCACTGAAATCCAGAGGATTTTCAGTGGTGGAGAGGTGGTTTTGAGGTCCTAAAAAGGAGAGGGTCCCTCTCCTTGTTGTCTTTAATGCTTGCATAAATGGCTTATGTGGTAGCATGTGTGTTTAGTTTTTTTTAGCTCAATTTCAGTATGTATTAGACTTTGTTTTGCCATGATACACCTCTGCTTTGAGTTGGTTTAGACATGCCATGTATGCTTCATACACTTGTCTTGTAATCCCATGATTTGGCCTTAACATGCATCATGTTGTAACATGTGTTTTTAGCATGATTTTGGCTTAACTCCATGAAGCTTTTAGCCTTATTGTAACATGCTCAAGCTCTATTTTTCATTGTTTTGGTTATGCTTGCATTGTTTTGTATAGCCACCATGCAATCTAGCTTGTTAGCTTTGAATGTCCAAGTTGCTAGCATGCACTATTTGGATCATTTCAGTGGTTTTGTCACGACCCCAAACCGCCCCTAGTAGTTTGGTGCCGTGATGGCCAGTAACAAGACAGGCACCTTTACTTAGGCAAAACAAGTCAAAGTCTGCAAATGCAAGCTTAACAAGACAAAATCACGCAATGTACATGAACATGACTAAGACATGAACGTGGGTTATTACAGGTTTGGCATCACTTAGAATGTTATTTCAGTCCATATTTCATGCTTGAATACTTGCACTTATCACTCCTTTATTGTCTTAAATGGTTTGTGTTTTATGCCTCATGAATGTGTCATTGTATATGCCATCATGCTTAGGTCATTGGGATGCCATCTAAGTGGGTTTTTGGGCTCATTTTGACATGTCCTAACTCTGTTTTGGGTCGCTTAAATCGTGCCATGTTTGGTTGTATTAGGTGTAGTGTAACACCTCTTTGATAGCCTTGCATGCCTCATGATTTTGCCCCTTCATTTTAGCTTGTTTTGGCTTTGGTAATTGCATGTTTTAGGCTCACTTTAGCTTGATTTAGGACTGTTTTGGGTCATGCTTGCCATGTGCTCTATGTTTTGTGTAGATTTGGTTCAAGTCCTTTGACTAGTCTTAGGCTCCAGTCTTGAGCATGCCATGCTTGACTCTTTTATGTGATTTGACATCACTCCTAGCCTTATTTCAGGGCATGTAATGTTGTCACATTTGTACACTTTTCATTTCTTTTAAGTGTTCTGAAAAGTTGCCCTTTCATGCTTAAGTATTGGACCATTTAGCATGCATATTCGTATGTGCATTTGCCCTCATGTCCTTAGCATTTTGGCCACTGATTTGGGCCCATTCGAGAGCTGCCCATTTTGGTTTAAGACCATCCCCGCATTGATGCATGCTTGCCTTGTATGTTGTCACATACTTGTTGCATATTTGGTAAATTGCATGTTGTAGCATGCTAGTTTAATTGTGCCTCGTTGTGTACTTAATCCAGGACATGTTGTTGCATACTTGGCCTATTAACATGTTGTTGCATATTTAAGTGGTATTGCATTTGGTATGCATCTCTCGTTAAGTTGCCTAACATGTTGTTACATGCTTGCCTATCCTCACATGTTGTCACATGTTCGCCTTGCATGCTTGAACGTCCATGTTGCATCTTACATGCTTGTCTAGGTTGCATTGCATTTGGCATGCTTGTTACCCTCGCCATGATCATGCCGCATTAGTTTTACTTGCATATTTGCATCCCTTGCCTCTTAATCAACCATGATGGAGGTTAGGGCCCCCTTTTGTGTTTGTGTGCATTTCATTTGATATCAAATTGCACACTCGACCCCTTTGGCCATCATGCATTGAAATGCGTGATTGATGGCCTGAGGGTCGAGAACCATGCTTCTCTAGCCAAAAAG
The DNA here is from genome assembly GCF_004153795.1 of Camellia sinensis. NCBI lineage: Eukaryota > Viridiplantae > Streptophyta > Magnoliopsida > Ericales > Theaceae > Camellia > Camellia sinensis. The sequence continues at coordinate 531,606 of NW_021025259.1, forward strand.
CCAACAATCCATACCAAAAAGTCAAAGATTTTCTTCTCTCTACTTTTTGCACATCTTTTCGTAAAAAACCAAAAAGTTATCCCAAACATATTAGTTTTTTTTAGCTCATATTTTAGCCAAATAGTCAAAAAGTTACTAAATTAGTCTGTTCCCAAACGAGACCTAAGTCTCAAACATGCTGAGGAGGGTGGTGGGTGCATAAATTGCTTTGAAAATGCATTGCCATGCTCTGTTTGTCCTCTGCTGCAGCAAAACAGCATTCTGCAGGAATAAATGGTCGACCGACCATATTCAATGCCGATCGGCTAAGTATGTTTGGCCGAGAGCCTTACAAATGGTCGATGATTAGTTCCCCATGGCCGGTGGCCTCACCTCTTGGTCGGTGACCTCTCACAACCCTCAGGGAGTAGTTCAGAAGCAACTTTGAGACTTGTGCAGTGTTCAGAGGTGCAGAGCAGTGTAAACAGAGGCAGCATGAGTATGGCAATGGATTTCCGAGCGGAGCCGAGCATGCACACATTCGTCCCTCTTCCCGAGGCCTCTTTACTACTTTCTTAGCTTAATTAATTTGTTTAATTAGTTAAGTGTTGTGTAATAATTAGTTAGCTCGCTAGTTAGTTAATTATTTGATTTGTATTATTCTTTCGGTCCCTCCCTCGAGAGGGCGCAATTATGTAATAAGCATGCGTGTGTGTGATGCATGTCCTCCAACCTCCACTTCTTTCTCCCTTTTACTTAACCGCTTACGATGGTTAGTTGTCGGGCACGTTTCAATTAGCATCCTTATGCTATGCATGTTTGCATCATTCATCTGTATTGCATGCACCGGGCTCGGCGCATCATACTAACTGCATTGTATTTAAGTTCCAAGTTGAATACATGTGTCGAATTGTCGCATCTCATATGCCATTTTAGATTAGCCGAGCCTATTCTAGTTGCATTTTGCCTACGATGCATTAGCCATCTTAACATGGACCTGGATCATACATTTGATTACTAACACGTTCTTTGTTTTGGCTTGGAGTACACTATGAGTATTTATGCTTTAGCATCTTGCATGCATGTGAGTATGAACATGAAAGAATGCTTACCATGAGTCTAATTGCTTATGTGATATAACTGTCTGAATGCTTGTGGGTGAAGGTTGGATTGCTTGAATTGGAATAATTCATCGAAATCCGTGATTTAGCCTACTTACAAGCGGCAAACTTCAAACCGTTTTTCAAACAATAAATATGCGATATTTTGTTCCAAATTAGGCGACCTAGTCTATACTTGTGTGTTATGCGCGCATCACATAGTAAGATTAGCTAATTAACCAGAATAAGAACACATATGCTTTCAAAACTCGATATCATGCTTAGTACAGGCCGATCTTCGGATCGGGTGAGCGGGGGTGCTCATAGCTGACCTTCCCCAATCGTGCCCAAGTTCCCGAGCCGAGGTAACTTTGGTGATGACGGACACGTGGCCTTAGGCACGAGTCCTGGTTTCCTAAATTCCCCCAAAACAAAATATTTAGGTGGCGACTCTATATCTGGCAAAGCAGTCTATGTTTGGCACTTCTTTCTTAAAAATCAATTTTCCAAAACGATTTGATGGATTTGGACTCTTTGGTGATTTATCAATCTCACATCGCACATTGTGAGATTAGATTCAGAACTGTGACATATTGAGTCCGAATTGCAGAAAAGCATAAGCCCACGGGGCGCGTCCACGGCGGATAAATAACCTAAGCTACATCTAAGCTAAGCTGGCAACTAATCTAATAATCTAATTAGACTAATTATTACATAACCAAAACGAATAATAAGCAATCTATTTACTAATTATTACACCACTTAACAAATTTACAAATTAATTAATTAATTACAAATTCAATGCTAACTAACAAGTAAGCATAAAACAAAGCTGCTCCAGCTCTGTTTGAAGAAGAAGAGGATGCATGCTCGGTTTTCGCCCCGAAAAGCTCTCTAGTTGCTCTCTTGAGGCTCTGTTTGCAGAGTGTCCTTGGGAACTTGCTGTTGGATCTTACCAAATCCAGGTTGAGGAGTGCACCAGTGGCCTGCCGGCCATCAAGGCTTACTGCTGGCCACCTGCCGGCCAAGAGTGGTCCTCTGCCGGCCAACAATGGAAGGGTGTTGGCATCTATGTGGCACTGCCGGCCACTGGCGTGCTGTGACACCATTCTGCAACAAAGCACAAAAATAGAGGAAAGAGAGTCCCTAGGGCATGTGTGTACCATGCCACCCCATATCACTTCAAAACATCAATGGAGAGGCATCATTGGATCCAAGACCATCAATCGAGCATCTCAATGCTTGATAGCCATGCTTGATGGCCAAAGATCCAACTTGTACAAATTCGATGAATGCACAACAAACAAGGCACTAAGACCACGGCCTTATCATGAGAGGTCAAAGGCAATAAAGGCAAAGGGGATTGGCTCACTTTTATCTCTTTGAGTATGAAGTGGGCCAATCCACCTTGTGTTCAACATAATGTCCGGTTGAACACGATGCAATGCAAAATGCAACATGCTATCTTTCAAAGCTAAGGTGGCATGCACAAGACTCCATCATGTAAGCAATGCATCCAAGACATGTTTAGAGACCTAAGCAATGAGACAAGTGACGGAAAACAACACTAGAATCATGCTATACAATGCTCAATGAATCAAACTAGCCCAAAACAGAGCTATAGTAGGCCAAAACAGTGGCTGAAATGTGATGAAACTTGAGCACAAGGAACAAAAAAAGCATGCTTAACTTATGGCTCGCAAACGAGGCGCAAAGCTTAACTCTCAAACACATTGAAAGAGTGATACATATGAGAGTATGACAGGGCCATATGCTCTGAAATAACATGTTAAATGACACCAAGGCATGCAAACAACTCAAGCTTAGCATGCAAGAGGCCCTAAAACTCAAAGCTAGTCAAGGCATTCACACAAGAGGCATGCAATATATAGCCTAAATGACTAAACCAGCTCTGGACAGAGCTCAAATATGCCAAGTTAAAGGTCAAAAATATGCTGAACTGGCAGCCCAAGAGCTTAGACAAGCATGCATGCAAATTGGCTCATGATCAAAGCATAAGGCACAAATCTCTAAAGCATTGAAAGAGTGGAATATGTGAGAGTGTGACTACACCATACACACTAAAATCATGTAAGAAGTGAGGCTAAGGCATGCAATCATCACATTCAAAGCATGTTAAGGACCTTAAACCCAAAGCTAGTGAAGTCCAACTACATTATAGCTATACAAAGCTAAGCATATATGACCAAGACCACTTAAAACAGATCTCAAGCATGTTAAATCAGTGGCCAAAATGTACTGGAGCAAAGCTAACACATGCTAGAATGATGAACTAAAGCATGGAGCATGTTAGGCCAACAAGCATGATTGCACTACAAGTATAAGATGCAAGCAACCAATGACCAAACCAACCAAAAACAGAGTTATAGTAGGTCCAAAATGTCACAAAATCATGCTTGAGCTAAGTCACAAAAGAGTAGGAAAGCATGCTCAAGTATGAGACCAACAAGGCAAGCAAACAATACAAAAGGAGAGGGGACCACCCCCTCCCATTTGAGACCTTAAAACAAATTTTTCACCACTGAAATTCCTCTGGAATTCAGTGGTTAAAAGGCCAAAACAAGATAGTTTCGAAGGCCTCAAGAGATAGCACAAAGCATAGCAAAACAAGCCACAAAAGAAGGGAGAACAACTCTAACCCCAACAAGACCTTAAACAACCATTTTAAACACTTGAAAATAAAGCTTTTTATAGTTAACAACCAAGCCTAAAACAGTATGCAAATGTGGCTAAGATGGTATACAAAAATAAGCTTAAAAGGGGAACATGCTCACCCTTGGTGCACAGCAGCAAAACAGTAAGTTCTCTGAGCCAAAACCAGCTTTTTGAGTCCAAACAAGACCCTCAAATACCTCAGCAACAAGGCAATGGTGTTTTACTAGGTGTTGTAGTGCAAAAGTGTGAAGAAAATACACTTTAAAGCACTATTGAGCACAATAGAGAGAGAGAGAGAGAGTGAGGATTCTAGAGAGAAAGAGATATTTTCAGCTCTCAAATTTCTGAACCCTCAATAAGGGGGAAGCACCCCCCCTTATATAGAGCAATGCAAGCATAAGCTTGCTTGACAAGCTTAAACCTGCCTTCATCCCTCCATACGTGTATGGAGGGTGGCTTAGTGAGCCACAGTTGGCCCAAAATATCTAACAAAATATCTGTTGAAACATGGTGGCCTGCCGGCCATCAGTGGTGGCTGGCAGTGCCTCATTGATGGCCGGCAGGCACAAATTGATGGCGAGCAGTCCTCTATGATAGCCAGCAGGCCACCTAGAATACCACAAAGAAAAGACCAACACATGGTCCAAAAATGAAACAGAATGGAAATAGGGTTTGGAAGGATCAAACCTAGAGCATTCCGTTGCGAAAGTCGAACACTCGACGAGCAATCAACCTTGTTACTAGATGTACCTACAAGCACATCCAAGTCTTGAGGACGGTCAAAAATGAGGTGTCTACAGCGCCACACTTAACCGGTCCCACCAGAGGGTAATGGACCCCAATTCATACTTCACTGGGTGCAAACCGGAAGGGAGAGGAACCATCTACCAATGCGCCATGCTTTACCAGCCTCACTCGACTAGAAACAGCCCCCAATCTATATCACAACATTCTAGATTACATCAACAATCTACAACTATATCACATACATGTATTTTATTCATCAATAACAATGTCATCCTCCACCGATGACTAAGGACAAAACTTCTAACAATTAAATGCACGACTCTCGTAACTCAAATCCACAACCGATTCCACCATATTTCAAGTCATTGACGTTTTTAATGAAATCATTTGAAAACAACCATTTCCCGTACTCACTTTACATTTCCATTTTTTCATTTTATTTCACAAAAAATTTACAAACGTCATATTTTTTCAAAACCAAACTAGTTCTCCCAAATCTCCAACCATTAGCCGAAAACCCTTTCTAATTGTCAAAATCCCAATTGGTGGATACACAAACACAACCCAACCCAACATAACATTAACGAAACAATCACAAGATCCGATTAACTTTTTTTTAATAACCCAAGCTCTAATTCATTAATGTAAACACATAACCCAACAATTACTCAACTTTAATTCCTTTAGTTCTATCAAACTCTTAATTACAAATTATGGTTTTTCACCACTATCAATGTAAACGTGATTAACTACCTCCCAATTTACCAAATCAACCCATAACATGATTATTTAACTCAAAAAATTCAAAACCCTAAACCTTTTCATGTTTTCTCAAAATTCCATAATAAAACATTCTTTTAATGTGATAAAAACTGTCACATATTTATCTATAATGAGGTATTGAAAAGAAGCAACAAAATCCCTACCTCAAGCAAGAAGAGAAGAAAGTTCGAAAATCCAACTTCAAGGAAAACACGATTTGCTCAGATTAAAAGGAAGCTCTCACCATACTCTACGTTTTGATATATAGGACTACGATGAGATTCTTACTCCAAAGAGTTGAAATCCAAGGTATAAGAGCTTGAAGCTCGAAAATTGAGGAAAGAGAGACAGAAGAAATGGTGAAAAGTGAAGAGATTTGACCAAAAAAGTGACTTTTAAAGATCTCATCCCGAACAGAGAAGTGAATCAAGACTTGCAGTATCACATACAATTTTGAAAAACAGACTGGAAGGGTCTATGGACCATTCGATCGGTGAAACTTGTGCTCGAGCAAATTCACAACACAAATTCACAAATTTCAGACGGATATAACTCTCTCGTTCGGACTCCATTTAGGGTCGTTCTTGTAACCAAATTGATGCCCTGAAAATAATCTTTCTAATGGTTCTAACCTCATATCAAGATTCAAAGTATGGAGAGAAAAAATGATAAAAAAATAAAGACTACTCAAGAACAACTATTTGAATTTGGAGTTTTTAATCAAGTCTTGCCCAACCATTATGATAATGCCTCAACCAAGACTCAAATATCGACTAAGAAGGTTCTCAATTATAATAATCAAATAATCAAATATAATTCTATTATACTAAGAAGTATGGAGTGCTACAAAACGGCACCCTAGGTATATACTTATAACATTAAGTATCATGATTATTTTTATCTATCGTTTAAAATCATTGTGAATCCTTACTAGAATTTTGTATTAATCCCATGTTACTAAACCATTTTCAGGTACGGATTATGCTACATCCTTCAAGGATCAAGAAATTATTTCTATCCAGAACCAATTCTTTGTTCATTGTAGGTGAAGGGTTTACTGTTGTAGAAATGATGTTATTCACTTTGTAATTATTTATTTTTTTTAATATTCAATGTAAGTCTAAAGGCATAGATTGTAATTTGTGACATTATAAGTTCCACATCTATATTATTCGAAATAGGATACTTTCTATATATTCACTTGTACTCTTATTTCCGCACTAGTGTTATGTAATTGAACTTTAATAAAGAATTTGGCACTTTACGAGAGTAATAAACAATTAAGGGGGATACAATTCCTAAAACTAACTTCTTTTCAGAACTTTAATAAAGAATTTGGCACTTTACGAGAGTAATAAACAATTAAGGGGGATACAATTCCTAAAACTAACTTCTTTTCAAAATTAAACAAAAATGGGCAATCACGTAGTATAATTTTTTTTTTTATTGTATATAACTCACAACTTAATATAAACTTAAATTACAATATAATAATATATTTTTTTATATCATGTGATATTTTTTATTTAATTTTAAACGGAGTTTAATTTTTAAAATAAATTAAGAAAAACGTCAAAATATTTTTTTTAAAAAAATCATTAACGACCAACGGTGAAATATAAAAGGGACAAAATATAATTTACCTGGTTTTTCTTAACCTTTTCCATCCTCATGCTAAACAGAGAGACCTTGAGATCCCGCTTCGACTCAGACGAGTCAGACACAACACACACAAATAGAGAGAGAGAGAGTTAGGTTTGGTAGGACCGGTCCAATCCAGTGCTGTGCTTGAGTTGAGAGAGCTCGAGTTGAGGAGGCTCCATGGAACCATCTCCATCATCGTTGCCAAGAAAGAGAGGGAGACCCAGGAAAGATAAACCCAAAGAAGAAGAGAGAGAGACAGAAACTGAAAGAGAGACAGAAGAAGCTACTGCTACTCCTACTCCTACTACTCCTACTACAACTACTGCTGCTGAGAAGATGCGAGACAGAGTTGAGAAGAAGCCTCAATCTTCCAACATTGATGACAAATACACTCACTGGAAGTCTCTCGTTCCCATTCTCTACGATTGGCTTGCCAATCACAACCTCGTCTGGCCCTCTCTCTCTTGCCGGTAATCTATTTCTACTTCTCACTCTAGGGTTTTATTTTTTATTTTTTTTGAATCTACTGCGACCTCAGTCGAGGGTTTTGAATCTGTTTGTTGTTAGCTTGAAATGTAAAGTGGCAGCCTTTTTTTTTTTTTTTCGATTCACAGTTTGGAAAACCCTAGATCAGCTGCTGTATTTGTGATTTTATCTCCATTTTTTCTTCTATTAGTGTGTTTTGGGTTTTGGTTTTTGTGGTTGGTTGATTCGAATTTTGGGTTTGTTTCTGTTGATTCGGTTGATTGTATTTTTATTTTTTTATTTTAATTTAATTTTAAAAATTGGTGCTTTGGTAATGGGTTCGATTTTGTTGCTGAGTTTAGGTGGGGTCCACAACTTGAGCATGGGAAATTCAAGAATCGACAACGTCTCTACCTGTCTGAACAGGCAAGAATACACTTTGTAGTAGCTTCTATGATTCATTTCGTTTTTAGGGTTGGTTTGCTATTGTATTTGTTGAACTCCCAGTGTGATCATATATATTATATATTGTTTTAGTTCATCTAATGTGTTTTCAGATTTTAGTAATTATAAAATGTAATAGCTCGAACTAAAGTTATTGGGTTTAATTGTAATTGATCTTTTAGCCAGTAAGCATCATTGAATTGAATTTTTTTCCTAGTATTTATTTATTTGTCTTTAAATGAACTTTAAAGTTGACAGTAATATAAACCGAAATGATAGCTCTGTAAATTGTAATGCATGACTATTCTTTTACTAAATCCATGTGTTTTCTGTGAGCTTGCTGTATCCTTTGTAATTATGTGTTAATCTAAAGAATCTCCATTAACATGCCTTGCATTTTACAAGTTTATCTGCCCCTTATCTTATTTGCCTCCTCTCCACCCCGTCCTCCTCTCTCTGTTGTTCTCTTTTGCTTGACAGACTGATGGAAGTGTTCCGAATACTCTGGTCATAGCAAATTGCGATGTTGTCAAATCCAGGGTTGCAGCTGCGGAGCACATAGCACAGGTCGTTTCATTTTATTTTAAATTTTGTAAGTTTTTATGATCATAAACGATGCACACATCTCTATTTCTCCTTACCATTGTACTGCTTAATATCAGTTCAATGAAGAAGCACGCTCGCCATTTGTGAGGAAGTACAAAACTATCATACATCCTGGGGAGGTATGATCTGCATTCATAAACACAAAAATCCCAACATGAGCATATATATATATGCATGTATGTTTTGTTTGCATAAATCATTGTGAGGGTTTTATGCTCCCATTTGTTTGTTCTCTACAGAATTTTATCCCATACATCCTAAGTATAAAATATTTGCTTATATTGATGCCAAAATATAAACACAATTTTTTATGTGTAACTTCAGTAAAATCAAAATACTGCAACAATCCCCTCCTAACAACTCTAGGTCACCAAATTGCTACTGAACTGCTGCCCCCATAATTGACACAACCTTGCCTGCATATTGGATGCACCTTTTCATCCCTGTTAATGTGAGTGATTGTGCCTCCACTTATAGTCTTTGTGGCACTTCAATTTTCTAAAATCAAGTGATTGTTTGGTTTGATTGCTTCAAATGATATGAATTCTCGTTTGGTTTATGAAAAGATGGAAAGAATATTCTTCATGCTTACACTTCGTGTTTTAACTTTTAAGCTCATATCGGCTATTTGGAATGTGTTTTGCTCGTTGTCATGCTTTAATAATTCCTAAAATGGGATTTTGATCTAATATTCATCGAATGATTAATGTCATTTGTTATAATCATTGAACCATTGCAGGTGAACAGGATCAGGGAACTTCCGCAGAACAATAATATAGTGGCAACCCATACTGACTGCCCTGAAGTAGGTGGTTAAGGTTTCATGCATGCTATTCAAAGATTCTTCAAAATTCTTACTGTCTTGTTTTCTGGTTTAATTGATTGGAAGTATTTAAAGTTCACTTGATTTGGTTATTATTTTGCCAGGTTCTTATTTGGGATGTTGAAGCCCAACCTAACCGTCATGCTGTCCTTGGAGCAGCTGATTCTCGTCCAGATTTGGTGCGTTTTCTCTTGTGCCAAACACAGTATAAATTTTCTGCACAGTTATATAGATTATGTTTTTCTCTTTTCTTTCTAACAGATAGGTTTTGGTTTTTGTTTTTGTTTTTATTTTTATTTTTATTTTTATTGTCATGATGAATAACAAATCAGTTTTCCTGCAGTCTTACATTGGTTATGTTGTATATGTCTCACTTTTCCATCTAATATTGTTGTCCTTTTTGCAACATGTTCCACTTTATTATTACAAGAGAAAGGGTGGTTCTTTATTTTTAGGCTACTAGAAAAGATTGGTTGTCTGGTGTTCAAAACTGAAACATCTATTTTTAGTGGTTTCTTGTGAAATACAATAGATAATATGTAGAATGGTCAAGATCCCCAAACCAAGCAACCAGCTCTTTGCAGGTACGAAAAAACTTTCAATCATTAGAGTTTAAACATTTGAAAATTTTAGAATCTTAACGACACTAATAAAGAGAAGATAATCGGTTTTAACGGTTGTTGTTGATATGGATAGACTTTGAACCCTTTGGGAATTATGGTAGGTACTAAGATGGTGCTATATCTCCAGAGATTGAGAGGGAGACAGTTGAGGCAACCTTATAGTACAGAGAGTGGTAGTTTGGGGAAACTTTTGATATATATAGGTTGGGAGAGTGAGCTCCCCTCAAGTGTATCTCTAATACTTCGCCTATCAAAAAAGTGTATCTCTAATACTCTATATGGAGGTGGGTACCTTTAATTGGAGAGTTAGACCATGGAGGCTGTGGTGATAAGCTTTTCAAGGTGTCACAATGGGTAGGTGTGATATGTCTTACAAGGTACCACATGTCTTGGTCAAAGTTGTTTTTGTAGAGCCCCATGTCTGATGTAACATTTCTAAGATTGGTCAAAGTAGAGTGCTCGGGGGTGAGCTGGGAAATTTTGAAGATCCCTTAACTCTAGCCAGCGACCCTGGTAAATTGTGAGTGACCATTGGTACACTCAGGTGTTTCCACCATGGCATTGACTCCATAAGGAGATTCCTAAGCTTGCTCCTGGCCTTGGTAGAAATGATAATGCCACGGTGCAAGTTCAAAGTCGAGTGGATGAGGTCAGATGAGGCGAATTGCCGAGTGGCAAGGCGAGCAGTACATAGATGAGGCAAAGTGGTTGGGTGCATTAGATGAGGCAAAATGAGGCAAGTGACATGGAAAAATAAGGTGGACATGATAGAGAAACATGGAGCCATGTGAGGCACAGTTGTGCAAAGGAAAGGTAACTTCCATTAGGATGTGGGTTCAGTCCCTCGGTAGGATGTGGCTGGCCTAGGGGATTCAATTACCAACAATCAGTTTGTAAGTGTATTCTACTATCAAGCATGGATACTGCAAAATAGGCGTCTTTAATTTTGTTTTTTTTTTTTTGCGGCGTGTCTCTTTGATTTTATTTTTTATTTTTGCAGAGAACATGGCAGGGGCACGCGTGTCCAAATATGAATAATCTATTAATTTGTTTAAATGTAGTGGTTTATATATATATATATATATTGAATTAATATTAATTTTTATTAATTTTGATTGTTTTGTAACATTATATTAATTTGTATAGCAAATATATATAAAATAAAAATTTGTCGTGTCCCCTGCCATGTCCATGTCTCCATTTTTTTTTAAATCACCATCTCCCGTGTCCGTGTCCGTGTCCATGCTTCATAGGTATACTAATTTAGATATTTCATCATTTGCCTTACATTATCAAAATCCTAGAATTCTCTCTCTCTCTCCCCCTCTCTCTCTCTCTCTCTCATGCATGCCCACTCTTCCAACAATCTTGGGTAAGTGGGTTTGAGAAATAATTAACCTTCTCAGAATAAAAATTAATGTCCTAATTTCTAGTTACTCTAGATCCACCTCAACAAAGTTTTTTTCATTTTTTTTTTAATTTTTTTGATTCAGTGGAGGCTTGATTAAAATCTTTTGTTTATGTCTGCTGTGGACAAGTCACTTTAGAGTTTTTCTAAACATCTACCGAAAATGGAGTATGTTTGGCTCATTAAGAATATTTGTTTTATGAACTCCTTTTTCTTTCATAAATTGTCATTTTCTATTCTAAGATAGTATTGTTCTAGAGTCAACAATTTCTAAATTGAAAACCCTAAGAAACAAGTGTATGATTTTCTTGGAATATAACACAAAGCTTATATAATGGAATTCTAACCCCAAGGGGTGTGCCTGGTGGCAACGCCTTGGGTCTTGTGGGTGTGCTCCCTCTAAGGTTTAGGGATCGAAACCTCTTAGGTACTAACAATTCCTTGGGACCATCAAACTTGGGGAAAACCTTCAATTAACCGTGGTGCATTTGCAAAAAACTTCTTGTTGAGGGCTTATGTACCCCTGGGGATTAGTTAGGCTTTGATTCAGACACTTAGTCCTCGTTTGCGAACATGCATTTTTAGTAACTTTTTGGCCTTTTGGCTAAAATATGATGTAAGAAAAACTAGTATGTTTGGGATGACTTTTTGATTTTTTACGAAAAGATGTGCAAAAAGTAGAAAGAAAAGGGAATCTTTGACTTTTTGGTATAGGTTGTTGGCTTTTTGATTTTTTTAGTAGCTTTTTGGCTTTTAGTCTAAAAAGGTTACTTCCACAAAGAGGCCTTAGTGCCAATTAATATATATATATATATATATATAATGGAATTATGAGAATAAAGGAACTCAAAAAAAATAAATAAATAAATAAAAAATAAAGAAAGAAGAAAAAGAAGCATGTATGATATGCCTAGAAATAAACTCTTCTGGTTATATGGCCCCACAGATTAGTTTCTCCAACCTTTTCTTTTGGTTTTGGTGGCAAAGTTTCCCTAACCTTCCCATGTCAACTAGTCAGCATTAATTATTTATGGGAGTTTGCTGGCCTGAATTAACCTGATTCATGACAATTTTGATCTGTTTAAGAGAACCATCGGTTGTCACTTGTGAGTTAGTTTGCTTGTTTGTATCTCTTCACACAAAATTTACACCTTTTTGATGTTTTTATTTTGGTAGGTATTGACTGGACATCAAGAGAATGCTGAATTTGCTCTCGCTATGTGTCCTACTGAGCCCTTAGTGCTCTCTGGAGGTTTGTGATTTGTTGTAATTTTCATTGTTCTTTGTGATTTCTATCCAACTCTTGTGCAAATTGTCATCTAGTTATTCACTAACTGAATTATCATTGAAAATAATCCCTTGTATATCAAATGCTGTAAAAACGAAATGGTTTTGTGGCTGGGTTTTTTATGCTTTATGTTCTTATAGAGTTTGGAATGTGGAACATAACATAGTTTGTTTTTGTTATTAACAATCTATAGTCTTTGTCTGAGTTTCAGTTATGCATTTTGAGATTTTTAATACTACATTTTTAGGATTTAACTTTGGACCCCCTATCCACCAAAATTGCCTCCCACTGCTTCTACTTTGAATCCCCACCATAATCCAAAAAATACCCCTTTTTGGACCCCACCCCTTCCACCTAGTAGTGGACATGGGCCAGGATTGGGCGGGTTAGGATTAGGTTCATATTACATAATAACACTTGAGAAGTCATTTCCCAAGTCTGGTCTGGCCAGGATCAGGCGTATATTTTATTTCCAAACTTATCCGAAAACAAAATAATAAATCCCAAACCCATCCACATGGCCCGGATTTAATAATATTTTTTTCATGTGTGCTTCTTTAACCTATTCAAGACTATTAGTTCGATTTTTATAACTAATTCTTACATAATTAGTAATACACTATTTATGTTTATAAAAAATGAAGTTAGTGTAAAAATACATCAATATGTATATTTATAAAAATATAGTGTATAAAGCAGGGTGGGTTGGGCTTGAAGCACTCTTCACAAGCCTGATCCATATTATAATTGGGCTTAACTGGCCCTGTGGGCCTAAACCACAATCCCAAACCCTATAAATCCTAGGCACGCTTAACAAACCATCGGGCCATTTCCATCCCCTATTGCCACAAACTTACCTTACCTCCAGCAGCCCCTCTCCTTACCACCACCTTTCCTTCTGGCAAACCCTACTCCCTACCACCCCCCCACCCGCAACAACCCCCAGCCACCCTTAGCTTGACCTTCACCTCCGACCGTTGCTGCAACCCCAGCGCCCCTCTCCCACCCCCTACTAGAGGTGGCAAACTCAACCTAAACCTATGAACTCGCCCAATTATACCCATGTAAAACTTGACCAAATCCGCCCAATTGCCACGTCTACCCCCTGCTACCAGCCACCCCCAGGAAGCACTCCATCGAGCGACCCTTATTTGCAAGAATCATGCATACGTTTCTAAAGAAACGTGTTTTTATCCAAGATGGGATTGGTGGTGAAAATCAAACAACTCTAGAAGCAATACAAAAAAAGAATCTCAAGTAGATTTGGGCGTAGATCTGAAGCAATGGATTTGAAAGAAAGAAAAAAAAAAAAAAAAAGGAATATGATTTTCTTTTTCAAAATTAGATATGCGGTTGAAGAAGAAGGAGAAGTAGTCGAAGAAGAAGGATGGCATACCTTTCGAAGAACATGAAGTGAAACAAGACCGAAAGAGAAGTCGAAGCAACCATAGTTTTTCGAATCAACCAGTCTTTGAAGAGAAAGAATACGTCAGAGCTGCCACACTATATTGGATGTGTTTATCTTTCTTTTTTCTTTTTTTATATTTTATTTTGACCTAGTTTGTGGTCATGGACTTCATTTAAAAAGTTCATTGGGCCTATAGTTGGTCTTAGCTTGCAGATTCAAAGAGCATTGGATGCTATTGTATTGCAATCGAAGCCCATTAAAAAGAAAGAACATGCATATTATATAAAAAATATATAAATAAATAAAATAATGAACTTTGATATATTTGAATAAAGCCAAAAAAAATATTTGTATTTTTTTATTATCTTACATTATCTTATATTATATATATATAAAGGTTTCCGAAACTTTTATCTACCCATGGTCCCCTCCATCCACCCTCACGAAGCCCTCCACCACGTAACCCCCTTCTACCTTCGCGATGCCCTTGACAAACAAGGGTGGGGGTGGCTAAGTAGGTGGTGACAGAGTGTGTGTGTGTGTGTGTGTGTGTGTGTGTGTGTGTGTGAGAGAGAGAGAGAGGCGGGGGGAAGGGGGCTTGCGATAGATGGGTGGCGAGGTGGGTGGCGGGGAAGACGGGTGAGGGTAAGGAGGGTTTGGGAAGGGTCACTAGAGCTGGGATGGGCAAGGAGAGCACTGGCTGGAGCTGGCCGCTCCCAACTTTGCCTTTAGTGAACATTTTTATTAATTTTTTTTTACTGTTTAGGTCTTTCTAGTCTTAAAAAAAAGAATTAAATAAAAAAATGTAAAAAACATAAACTTTTTTCCAATGCCATACACATCAACTTTTTTTTTTTTTTTAAACATCTTAAAAAAGCAAAAAAGCTACTGAAAAAAACATTTGCCAAACTAGTCCTTGATCTACATATTGAGTTCTAATTTAGTTGAGTTTTATGGCAGGGAAGGACAAGTCTGTTGTCTTGTGGAGTATTCATGATCATGTATCCACATTGGCATCAGATCCATCCACCAAGCCTACAGGATCTGCCGGATCAATCATTAAAACTACTGATAACATTTCTATTGGGCCACGTGGAATCTTCCAGGGGCATGAGGACACAGTTGAAGATGTTCAGTTCTGTCCATCGAGGTAAGTTTATGGTCTTAGTCAGATTGCTTCAGTTATCTAGTTGCTCTCTCTCTCTCTCTCTCTCTCTCTCTCTCTCTCTCTCTATTCTTCAGTTCTGGGCTATAACAGTATCATGTCTTGTGAGGAGTATGCTAATCAGTAAATTAGACTTGATTTCTGTTTCTAAGATCCTATCATTGACATTTTTCATCTTGATGTCACATTTAGTAGCAACTGCACTCATTGATAAATATTCCTGGGAAAAAAAAGGAGAAATTAATCTCAATTCACCCAAAATTTTCTTCTGTATCATTGTAGCATTTGATCTAGTTTCGTAGGTTTTTGATGGGGACTGTCTTTCTGACGTTTATCCAACTTTGATGAAGTGCACAGGAGTTTTGTAGTGTAGGAGATGATTCTTGTCTAATATTATGGGATGCACGAGTTGGCACTAGCCCAGTTTTTAAGGTCAGGAGCTTCCCACTTTTTGTTGCTTGGTAATTTACTGTTTCTTTTGTATAATGTACCTCACTGTATTCATGAAAAGTGGAAAACACATAATACAGAGTTTAAACTTGCTTGATATGGCTGTCTGTATAGATGGGTGGATTGTGTCCTTGGCACAAAGCATTAATCCATCTATTGAATACTCCTCGATGATTACACTCTGCTATTGCTGGCAACCATGTGTTGAACAAGGGATAATTCTTGATGAAATTTAATGTCTCAACATACATAAATAAGTAGGAGTACCACATATATTTAGGTAATTATGTTCTGTGTTCAGCCTATCATTCTGTTACTTCCATTTCCTTAATGTTTGAGAAACAATTGTGGATTGCTTTCCTCAAATTGTCTGTATCATTCTCATGGAGTTGTGCTTGTAATATTTCCCGAAATTGGGAGTGGAGCAGGGTTACTCTGTCTCCTTATACTTGGTCTTATATTTAGGTCGTTACAAAATGATTTTGATCTGCAATTTAAGTTATTTGGTTCCTGCATTAATGTGCTAATTATCAGAACAAGTCTGACAACTCTTCTTTTCCTGTAAAAATTCATTGTATATTAGTGTCTTTTGTTACTTCTTAATTTTATTTTTTCTTATTTTCTTTTCCCGTTCGAGAATCGAGAGTAATTGGCTGGGAGGCAGTATTGTGGATTAAAATTTCTCCTGAATAACCACTACTCTTTTCATATCAGACTGCCTTCATTAGCTATGCAGTGTTCACTTTCCCTGTTGCTATGATTTTTTGAACCATGTTCACCTGTATTAACTCTCTCTCTCTCTCTCTCTGAGATAATCCCACTTTATGTGCGTGATGTTTAGTGAACTATTATTTGTTTGTGGTGAATAGGTTGAAAAAGCACATGATGCTGATCTTCACTGTGTTGATTGGAATCCCCATGATGAAAACCTTATAATAACTGGGTATATTCTTATTCCTCTTTACTTTTTGTGCATTTAACTAGACCATGGAATTTAAAGCCGGGGTATTTGATATATCTAGATTTAGTACTTATTTTCTGCATAAAATTGGATTTGTGATAGTTTTTAGGTGCTTTTGTTTTTCTACGATGTCATTTCAGGTCTGCAGATAATTCTGTTTGCATGTTTGATCGCCGGAATCTGACTTCTGATGGAGCAGGGTTGCCCGTTCATAAGTTCGAAAGTCATAAAGCTGCTGTTCTGTGTGTGCAGGTCTTAAACAAGTTTCTTCTATTGTTCATTTCATTTTTCATTTTTGTTTCTTTTGTGCTGCTATATAAATTGTTTATTTTTTACCCAAACTTTCAATTCATTTTACAGTGGTCACCGGACAGGTCATCTGTCTTTGGAAGTTCTGCTGAGGATGGTTTCTTGAATATTTGGGATTACGAAAAGGTGTTGGATATACTTCTACCCTCACTATTACCCCCTTCTCTCTCAGTCTATAGCGCAAGTGCATATGTGTTAATATCACAATGAGTAAATTCACTGCTCATCTCACAGACCAGAATGCCTGTAAATCAGCTCCAAGAAAGTATAACATGCATTGATTAGGCTATTTTCCAACTGATTTTTTTGAAACCCTACATGTCATTGTTATTTTTAATGTCTTGTCCAGACTGTTATTTGTTAACGGTAAGGATATATTCTGTAGGTTCATATGTGCAAACTATCATTAAGAAATTCTTTTGTCAAACACATCTTCAAAGAAAGATACAAGCAGAAAAAGGAAAAATTTTCAGTTAAAGTTACATACTTGCATATATATTCCAATAAAGTTTAGTCACATCTACCACTGGACATTTGAAATAAAGAAGCCATTGTTTTCTGTCCCCCTCCTATGCTGTGCTTCAGAGCATTTCATCAAAGTCTCGTATGAGTGTAACCTTAACACTATGTTTGGATATCTAGGAGAGAAGAAAACAAATGATTTTTTAAGTTTGGAGAGAAGAGAAGAGAAAAGAAAAGAAAATATCTCCCTTTTGTTTGGTTAAGCTGAAGAGAAAATATAGTTATCTCTTCAATTTTGTTTGGATAGATTACATAAAAGAAAAGAAAGGAACTCTTACAGATTATATTACCAAAATAACCTTATATGTTTTTATTTCTTTAGTACCTAGCTGGATAATTTTGGTATTATATAAAATTAGTAATCATCCCATTCCTTTTTTTCTCCCTATCTCTCCAAATTTGGAGAGATTTAAAAAACGGGTTGTAATAGAAATCAATTTCTCTCCATTTCTTTCTTCTTCTTTTTTTTCCTTTTAAAAAAAAAAAATTAATTCTTCATTTTTTTGATAAAATTTCTTCATTCTTTCCATTTCTTAATTTTTTTTGATAAATTTTATTAAGAAAAGTATCAAGATGATGCAAACATTACAGTCTTTGCCAAAAACAGTAAAAAAAAAAAAAAAATTGATTAGGTCCAAGAGAAATCGATTTTTTCTTTTATTCTCTCTCCAAATCACTCAATCCAAACAGACTCTAAGGCTGATATAGGTGTAATATTTTCTTACTAATGTGTACTGTTGAAAATTCTTCTGACTTTGGGTTGTATTACATTTATTTCAATAATGGAACAACCTACTTGTAAATAGATTGGGTTACCATTTTGTAACTGTTAATGTTTATGAAGTTTCTTCCGTATTATTTTTTCTTGTTGTCTGTGGAAAGTAAGTACTTTTGCCTACATCCTCTTGCAGGTTGGTAAAAAGAATGAAAATGGAGCGAGAACGCCAAATTCTTGTTCAGGATTGTTTTTCCAGCATGCTGGGCACAGGTTTGAAACTGATTACCTCTGCAACTTAATTAACAAAGCCTTCTCCCAAATAATTGGTGTTTTCTCTTTCTGAAATCTTTTTGGTTCCACTGTGCGAAGGCACTTTATTTTCCAGTAGGTGATGCCATTGTGTCTTTTTCTGATGACTTGGTCATCTGTTTTTCTTTGTTGCGCCTTTTAATTAAGCCTTTTGTCCATTCTGATCGCATTGAGATGTCGCTGCTGGTTATCTTTCTGTGGATATTTTTTTTATTTTTTTATTTTTTTTTTTGGCAATGTAGACAACATAAAAAGGAAAGATGAACAAAAATTTGGAAGAAAAATGAATGGATGGCTTAATTCCACCCCGAGTCTCTGTTGATTTTGTCGTTTGTGCACGCATGTACATTCGCTTTTTATTCTGTTGGGATAGTTTAATTTGTTATATTCTTGTGTTTTTGGTAGACTGAAAATGTAATAATAATAATAAAGAAGAAGAAGAAGAAGAAGTAGACTGAAACTATTGTTTTATTAGTACAGATGCAGATTGAAAGATGAGTATTGTTTCTGCAATGTCTATGAATGCTAAATATATGTAATGGAAGAACAATTATGTTCAAATTTAATAGGAATAACTCCTTAGGTTTAGATATATCATTCAATCTGTGAGGAGTTTGGCAAGTTTTCTTGAAGTTCTTGAAGAATCCGTTTAATGTGTGTAATGAATCGGCAGAATTGTTTGAACCGGGCTAAAACTCTGTTTTGGAACTACGGTAGGACACATTAGGTCAACGCGCATAATGATTGGGAGTTTCCATGGCAGAAAATATGCTGCAACTTTCATTTGGAACACGAGTCGGTAAGGGAATGAGGTCATGGACAATATGTTTTAAAACAATACTTTCAAGTGAAATTTTGAAAGATATACTTCTTCAGAAGCAACTAGCAGTGAATGTGACTTTGTTTTGTGGGTTTTTGTGTTAGGCTAAAATGTGGGCTGGTTATTGCCTCTTCTTGTTTTTATTTTTATTTTTATAAATATATTAATAATCTATGACAAATCTCATGTCTTGTCTTTATTAGGGGTGAAATCGGTTCGGTTCGGTCGGTTATTGAGCAAAATTCTTGCCGAACCGAACCCCTCGGTTTTGTATATGGACGCACCGACACCGACCAAGAAAAGTTTTCAACCATCCCGAACTGTTGTATATCAGTACGGTCGGTTTCAGTTCGGTTTACTCTATTTTTCTTGATTTTCTCATAAACCAAACACAGAGGAGAAAATATTTGAAGACCCAAAAGGTCACTTTCCATGGCAGAAGAGAAGGAGCATAGAAAAATGAGAACTCAAAATCGTAGAATTTTGAAGAATTTTGAAACAGAACAATAAAAGCTCTACGGAAAGATGTAGAGTAATAGAAGTAGAGAGAAATCACCACCCATGGAAAATAATCAATTCACTTCACAGATCTGGTAAAGGAGATGAGGATCTCTGTCATGCAGTATATACATGGATTGCTAGATGTCAGATCTGGATGAGAGTGGTAAATCGAAGACATCGATGAGCCAAAGCTTTATGGACTTCGACGGTGATTACAAAAAGCCATTGGAGAGAGAGAGAGGACCAATATGGGGTTTAGCTGCTGTGTGAGGGATGATTGAAGGGGATATATATGTTACACGTGTGGACGACTTAGATTACTTCTAGGATGTGTGGATGGCTGGGATGTAAAATAACAAACGGTCCGGTTCGGTGGGTTTCGGTCTCATGTAAGAAAACCGCAATCGAACCGAGTCAAAAAAATTAATAAAATCCAAACCGCACCGACTGTTCTAAGGGAATAAACAGACCGAGAATTGTTTTTTTCGGCCGGTTTTGTTGGTCTGTTCGGTTGTGTCGGTGAAACTTTCACCCCTAGTCTTTATGTTATGCTTGGAGCCCTTTAAGTTATTCTTTGCACTATCAATTGATTGATCCGATAATTGTGTAGTTTGTTCAAGGTTTCGGTTGCTAGAATGCTTCTGTTCGTTTTGTGCGTCTTTTTTTTACTCCATAATGATTAAGTTGTTTGTTTATGCATCCAGGGACAAAGTTGTCGACTTCCACTGGAATGCTGCTGATCCATGGACAGTTGTTAGTGTATCTGATGACTGTGATACCTCAGGCGGAGGTGGAACGCTACAGGTATCAGGGCGTTCCTTGTCATCCCTTTTTCTTGACATCTCGATTTCAACTTGTAGATGTACTAACTGGTATTACATTGTTCTCTGCAGATATGGCGCATGAACGATTTGATTTACAGGCCTGAAGAGGACGCTTTGGCTGAGCTCGAGAAGTTTAAATCACATGTGGTCGATTGTGCTTCCAAGTCTTGAAGCATACAGAAACAATGTGTATGGAATAGCTCAAGTACTTGTAGTGTTTCCCCCACCCTCAAGGATCAGTGACCAAAAATTTGATTTGATTTATCTGTTTTTGATGTCGGAAAATATGACCCAATTGAAAAGATTTTAGGTTGTCTACCTTCTGGGCTCTTTGGTATATCTGAGCTTGCCTTTGGAAAAATGTAGTGCAGGCTACAGTTTTGCATCATTAAAAAAATTAGTCTTAAAAGACTTTTTGTTATAGTGAAGATCGAAGTCGTTTGTTTTCAAGTTAAATATGTGCTTAGTAAATTCCACTATTTGAGGTTAGTCTATATATCAGTTTACCAGTAAATGAGCTTGTTTTGTATCAAAAAGTCGATGTGATACATTACGAGCACAAGCTGTATTTAAAATTTTTGCGTTTTAATAGAACAAGACTTGGCCTAAACAAGTATTTCAGTATTTTTTAAAGTAAATAAATGGCCTCTGCTAGCAGCTGACTGGTGTGATGAGCATGATAGAAGGTTTTTTTTTTTATGGATCTGTCTAATCCGCTCAAGCCGATTGATTTTGGGGGGATGTGTGTTTTTTAGTGGACGGATGCAGATGAAATATTTAAAACTTTGTGGATATGGTTTGGATGACGAATTAACTATCCTGCATCCGTACGAACCCGATCCGTCTATAGATGAAGTTTTAGAAAAATAATAATAATAAAATACTAACAAGTAATAACATAGAGTAGAAATAATAAAATATATATTTTTGTAAAAATGAAATAATACCTTAAAAATATGTGTGTGTGGGGTGAAATGGTCTATTATTGACAAATAATATATATTTTTTTAGATTACTAGTTATTGAATAGTGTAGAAGTTGTGAATTATAATTCAAAAAAATGTCTAAAATTTGTAAAGTTTAAACCGCTAAACCGATTGTATCCATCTGCTAACCTGCACAGCTTGCTTAATCCGCATTCACCAAACCAATTTTAAACGGATGAGGAATGAAATACCACCTGACTAAACTCGATCTGCGATCACTCCTAAACTAATGGTATGTAGAAATTGAATTTATATTAAAAAATTATTATAAAACATTCTTCAATTATAATGCAAAGTATATTCATGTATCTTATGGGATGTTGCTTGTTGAATGCTTTGGATAAACTGCTTGGTTTAAAATACTAATTTCGTGAAACTAACTCGATTTTCAAATTTCAAATTTTCCTGATTTTCAAAAGTCTTTCCAAAACACCATCAGCAATTCATTGTTTTTATCTGGCACACTAATAAAGGTTCCGCTCTTTTAAAAAAATAATAATAAAAATAAAAAAAGGAAAAAGAAAAAGAAAAAGAAAAGCCTCAGTGAGAGAACTTTTAACTAAAATGTCAAAAATTATCATCCGTCATGTAATACTCTTCCAATTGATTGAATTTTACCCGGTTCAACGAGCTAAAATCAAACATAAACACCACAAGCAAGAAGCAAGAAGCAAGAACAAGGAGCCAAAACCGTGCACCAACATCATGATTCAGCATCAGCAACAAAAAAATTAAATAAATAAAATAAAATTCAAAACATAATATTAGATTATTAAATTAAAAAAATTTAAAAAAAAATGAAAAAACCACCAACATACATACCAAGAAGACAGATGCAACTGCCTCTGTTGTGAGCTCCTTTGCCAGGCAGAGGTTTTTCCTTGAAGATGTTGCTTCATAGCTGCAATAGAAATTTATGGTCATTTGAAAACCGCTTGGCATATGAAGGGAAAATGTACATTCTAGCAAACTTTAAAGATAGGTGGAGCAGCCTTCAGATTTTTGGAAATGGATTTACATTAATAACATGCTCTGGGAACTTTTCCCAAACTAAGCCTCTTTTGCATCTTATTTTCCAAACTAGGCCTAGTTTGGACGGAATTTCCAAACTAAGCTAAAGCGCTATTACAAATCACGCTTTCACTGTTTGGAGCCCAAAATGTGTGAATAGTGAAAGTGCTATTAAAAACCGCGCTTTTAATTAATAAAGCGCTGTTGAAAATCACGCTTTTAACATAATTTTTTTTTTTTGAAGAAAATGCTATTCGAAATAGCGCTTTCACTGTGCATTCGTATTCGGAAGAAAATGCTATTTGAAATAGCGCTTTCACTGTGCTTTCTTAGGAAAACGTTTAAAATATATTAGAATGTGATCAAAATAAAACATAAATGCTTTGTAACACAAATGGTAGTGTGCTTGTCTTGTGCCACAGTGGCGTGGGTTCAATCCGTGGAAATTGCTACCTTTCAATTAAGTTCAACTTTTTTTCTTTTTCTTTTTTTTTCTTCCACTCACTCTACACTTTATATATTTATTATGTAATTTTTTTATCAAAAAAAGTAAAATGTTTGTTTGGTTAACTAAAATTTTTTTCTATAAAAGACAATTTTTTTCAAAATGTCAACATAATTATTTAAAAAGTATTCAGTGTATTTGGTTTAAATTTTTTGGATTTAGTTATTTAAAAACTGAGTTTTTTTATTTTCGTATTTTTTTGTTTTTAGTGAATATTTTTAAAATTTTAAACTTTTTTTTTTTACTTTTTTAGATGCACCTTAGTTAGATGTATCTAAAAAGTAAAAAAATTGTGAAAAAATATTTTAAAAAATTAATAAATACATAAAAATACAAAAAATGTACTGAAAAAATAATTTTGTATTTTTAGTATCTTTTCAGCAAATTATGCACAGTGAAAGCGTACTCAAAAAATATTTTTTCAGCAAAATGTACGCTTTTAAAATGTACCAAAATATTTTAAAAGCGTACATTTTTTGAGTACATTTTGCTGAAAAAATTAATATTTTGTATTAATTTTTTCAGTACATTTTTTGTATTTTTTCACTCACTCTATACTTTTTATATTTATGAAAAAATAAAAAAAATGTACACTTTTAAAATGTACTAAAATATTTTAAAAGTGTACATTTTGCTGAAAAAATATTTTTGGAATACACTTTCACTGCGCATATTTTTTTGAGTACATTTTGCTGAAAAGATACTAAAAATACAAAAATATTTTTTCAGTACATTGTTTATATTTTTATGTATTTATTAATTTTATAAAATATTTTTTTACAATTTTTTTACTTTTTAGATACATCTAACTAAGGTGCATCTGAAAAAGTAAAAAAATATATATATAAAATTTTAAAAATATTCACTAAAAACAAAAAAATACGAAAATAAAAAAACTCAGTTTTCAAATAACTAAATCCAAAAAATTCAAACCAAATACACTGAATATTTTTTAAATAATCATGTTGACATTTTGAAAATAATTGTATTTTATAGAAAAAAAATTTAGTTAACCAAACAAACATTTTACTTTTTTTTGATAAAAAAATTACATAATAAATATATAAAGTGTAGAGTGAGTGGAAGGAAAAAATAAAAAAAAAAGTTGAACTTAATTGAAAGGTAGCAATTCCCATGGATTGAACCCACGCCACTATGGTGGCAAGACAAGCACACTACCATTTGTGCTATAAAGCATTTATGTTTTATTTTGGTCACATTTTAATATATTTTAAACGTTTTCCTAAGAAAGCACAGTGAAAGCGCTATTTCAAATAGCGTTTTCTTCCGAATACGAATGCACAGTGAAAGCGCTATTTCGAATAGCGTTTTCTTCACAAAAAAAAATTATGTTAAAAGCGTGATTTTCAACAGCGCTTTATTAATTAAAAGCGCGGTTTTTAATAGCACTTTCACTATTCATCATATTTTGAGCTCCAAACAGTGAAAGCGCGATTTGTAATAGTGCTTTAGCTTAGTTTGGGAATTTTGTCCAAACTAGACCTAGTTTGGGAAATAAGATGCAAAAGAGGTTTAGTTTGGGAAAAGCCCCCATGCTCTGAGCTCTCTCCTCAAGAGCAATGACTTGTCCAAACTTAATTTTGTATTACACATTGACATGGGTAGGCCCATAAAGGCTGCCCACTATGAACAACCCAAGCCTACCACTTAGGGCCCATTGCATAATTTAACTAATGAGGCCCAACATAGCCGGAAGTAACATGGCATTAAGAACCAATGATATTCAGACACGTGGTAGGTGAAGGACAAGCCACATAAGCAGACAAAGATCCTGCAAAGTTATAGTCACTACACATCGCCATTAATGAGTCTCTTACAGCATTTATTGCGATAACCCCTCTCCGTCGGGACAGAACGATTTCACCATGAACAAGGTGAGCTAGAGCATAGACTTTCGGCTAAGGAGACAGGTCAGAAGGGACAACGAAATGATTACCAGAGGATATAAGCAGACGTCAAAGACAAAAAGAAGGTTAAGCTTTCTATCTCTAATCTATCTCTACAATCTGCTTCTCTCTCTAACTTGCTCGTCGGAGGGTTCGCTGGGGGACTCCCCGTTCCCCGTTCCCCGTTGAACTCGTGTGCAGGTTTTATAGTGGGCTTGATCACTTGGACACCGGTTTGGGAAGTGTGGATCAGCCCGACCCGTTTCATCTGAAACCCGCTGTATCATCACACATAATAGTAGTAATTTATCCAACTTGTCACTGGACTCGGTTTTTGAAAGAGATTTGCTTGAGTTCTAACACATGAGAGAAACAATTCAAGTACTTGTTACATACATCATCTACAAAACCAAGTACTTGTTTTTTTATTTTATTTATTTATTTGTTTATTTATTAACCGTGTTAGTTGTTAGATTAGCTCATGGGAGGAGTTGAATCTTCAACGTCTCCCTTACAAGCACCTAAGTGCTACCTCCATGCCACTAAACCACCACAAGGCCATGGTCAAAATAAAATACTTGTTAATACATATTTTTTAAGTCCTGCCTAGCATGACTAATTCAAACACACACAAGGGCTGAACATAAATGAAAAATAAAAATGTACATCACAGAACACCCTTCATGCCCGTTAGGGACTAGAAAGTGAGATCCAAATGAAGCAATAACTTTGATAGCCAATACCCAATGCTTCCTAGTCTAACAAACCAATGTAGTGTTGACACATCAGGTAGTAACTCTCTCTCTCTCTCTCTCACACTCAAACAAACAAACCAAGTGCTATTGCCATCAAGTTAGGTATCCCACAAAACCTGGGCCACATAGTAACTGAAACAGTATCCAGACACTAATTCCCCTACAATGCACTAACTAAAAGTGTAGCCCAAGTCGTGGTTAAATTGTGACTCAAAGATGGAGTGTTCATTTGTAGGTCCATTGCACTAAGAACAAATTGCAAATTGAATGTGTAATGCAGCATTTGATAGATAAATTTCTATACATGTTCATTAAGACCTTTCTAAACAAGTTTGAAGTAAAAAGGCCAGCATCCTAATCTGAATTAAAGGTGCTGTACAGTACCCAGAGATTAGTTTTCTACTGTATGTTTAAGGCTAACACACCCCCTATCATTTCTTTCACAAAAATGAACCTGATAATAAATTAAAGATAATAAAAGGCATAGCTTCCTTTATAGACTATATGAAGAATTTATGCTGACAGAACACAGGACTTCCACATGGACG
This sequence comes from Camellia sinensis, assembly GCF_004153795.1. NCBI lineage: Eukaryota > Viridiplantae > Streptophyta > Magnoliopsida > Ericales > Theaceae > Camellia > Camellia sinensis. The sequence goes on from NW_021025259.1 coordinate 557,870, forward strand.
GCTCCAAATTTGGCAAACAGAATACAGCCCCATAGATTATTCCTTTTTTGTTTGTGTTTTTGTTTTTTTGTTTTGTCCTCTCCCCTGTAATCTATGAAAAGGAGAATAGCTCTGATGTAGTCTCCTCAACTTCTACGCGATCCTTAATCTTCGCATATCCCTCATATAGGCAGGGACATCTATTCAAGCTAACCTCCAACTAATGATAATTAGGGATTAGGGTTCAGGGTTTAAGACCAGAGTCACAAATTGTTACCTATATAGAGCATCAACATCCAAGTCATGGTTTTTAGTGCTTAAGGGAAAGTTTATGAGATTGAGAAGTACTAGGAAAAGTTTTATGATTACATTTGCAAAAATCATCACCCTTAATTGCTGGGCCAGGGGGTAAAAAGGAAGGAAAAACAAACAAGGTTTAGATTACATTCACAACCTTCTTTAATAAGTTTTTAATCATCATTTCACTCCCAAAAAAAAGGTTTAAATAAGGTTGAGAATGCTTTTAGAAGGTCGGAATTATCAATACAAGAAAGCAGGGTTTTCTCACCTACCTGGCCGCATGTGTGGTCGGTCCAACCGCTCAAGTGGTTTGGTTCCGCTCGTGCAGAAGTGCGAGCCGCTCGAGCGTGCAGAATGGAACTCACCAAAATTGTTCATGTTCCGCTCATGTGAAGCCCGTGGCCACATGAGCATGATTTAGGTAAAATTACATTACACACATCAATCTTGCCTCACCATTAGATTCATGATCTCATCTATTTCATTTATTCATAAATTACATACACAAGCTCAATATACCTACAAACATGGTAAATCTTCCAACAAATCTTAGTTATATGAACCATCTAAAGTTTATTTCATGGATTAATTACAAGAATGAACTCAAATCAAACAAAAATAGAGAGATTAAGGTTCAATTTCATACAGTTAGCTCTAACCATTACATATCTCAAACCCAAATCCATAGTTCCCAATTTCCTCTTGATTTCAAGCAAAAGATGAGACATATACAAAGATTCCACGTAGATTATCATACCTTAGTACAAATCTAGAGTTAGCCCTTTGAATCTCTTCCAAATCCTTAGCTTTTCCTCTTCCGCTTCCTCTCTCTCTAACTCACTCTAGCAAAGTTGTCAACAAGAATGAAGAACACAAGAGGGCTATACATATATGAATTAACTTATAAATCTTAATTTAATCATTACGAATCGTAATTTTGCAAAATTTCACCGAAGACTCTAAAAATCATTCTAATCACAGATATGAAGTCGGTTTTGGTTTATCACGTCTCTAAGGCTTTCAACTTTCAGTTAAAGTTCCAATTGCAACTGATATTCCTATACTCAACAGATATTATTCCAAATTCACATAATTCATGTACTTAAACTTGCAAATTCATATAAAACACATAAACACATGCATAATTAAGCATAATATGAGTTAGGTTATCACAAAAACACAACATTTTAAAGTTAAAATAACGTGACACTAGTTTGACTCGTTTGGAAATGTGCGGGAAGCAAATATTCAGGCAAGCCCGCACTTCTTTCTTCCAAGCTTTGTTTCTGTCCGATCACCTGCATGCACAACAACAATGAGCTACCTAGCGGTGTGTGGCCGGAAAACCCCTCCGACGATCAAGTCAGACGCACACACAGGGATAGAGAGAGAAAAAGGGGACTGAGTTGAGTGTAAGTATTTTTTTACCAAATGTTCGTATATTCAGCATGGGGGGCACAGACTTGCTTATATACCTTCTGTGCCCCAAATCTACTCCCAGTGATCTCTCGACACGTGGTTCTGCTATCCCATCTGTCAGCACAAATCTTGTTGAACATCACCTAACTCGACTGCCAGCCCACTCTAATGGGAGCTCGGTAGCCGGGCTGAATCTTCTCGGCTGTCGACGGCTATGCTGTGTTCCATGCCCAATTGCTCCAAGAACTGAGATCCTTTCCAGCCATGCTCAACAGCATTTCGGCGGAGCCGACCTTCAGACTGGTCGTACCGGTCAACCAAAGGCCATCCAGCCGGGCTTCCGGCACAAGCTTCTCGACCGGGCTAACAGTGCGCGCCTTTGACCGAGCAAAGCAAGTTGCGCGGTTATCACCTGCGCAGATCCAAGTGGCTCGGTCCATTTCTGAGCAGCCCCAACTCCGGGCAAATCCAAAGTTATCGCGGCCTAACGCACCATTGGGCCTCCAATTTGCTCGGCCTCTAACTCGGCCCATACCCGGCTCATAATTCTCCCTCTCAATTGCCCCTTAATTCCGTCCGCACAAGCGCGACCGGGATTACCAATTCTGACCAGGGTAACACTTCCTCGGTCCTCGGTTTGCAATACGGTGACCGGGCTACTTGACATGCCTGTCTTCAAAACTTGCTCGGTCGATGCCTCGATTCACCATCCTGTCTCTTCAGTACTGACGCCGCCGTCAATAGAGACGCGTGTCGTGGATTGATTGGCCTCGAGCAGCCAAACATCATGTCCGTTCAGATTCAAATTTTTGGCGGTCTTATTCATCTCTATAAACATATTGAACCTTCTTTCATTTCAACCTTACCGACTCTCTCTCCTCCTTGTCGATCCAGAGCTTCTGCCTTCGCTTGCTTGCCATTGCTGAGTTCGTCTTCGAAGAAGAAGACTTTGCCCTCTCCTGGTAAGTTCTCCGAGCCCTTGTTATTACTGTTTTCGTTTCATATTTTTCTTCTTTATAGCACCAAATCCGTAGGTTTAGGGCCTCCCCCACCCAAAACCTTCAATGCCCCTTAGTTTCTTCACTGTTCTTCAATTTCCCTGATGAACAATGAAGATCTGGGGCGGACCGAGCTCCAAATCTTCATTCGATCCAAAAATTCACTCAGACCGAGCAAATCTTTAGTTTGTCCCAACCTTAGGAGAAACCGGGGTAGCAAAAAGGACTTGGCCGCTCGACCGGGATAATCTCTGGTTCGCTCGGGCGACCGAGCTCCTTGGCTAACATTTACGACCGAGGTGGTTTGGCACAATCCACGACCGAGCTCAACTCTAGCTCGTTTTACGCGACCGCGCTCCCACTTACAATTACCCTCTGTTTTCCTACGGAGTCCAAGGGGACTAAAGACCAATCCTGAGGCTCTCAAGGACTGAGCAGCCATTAATTCCCAGCCTGTGCCAAACCACCTCAGCCGAGCTAGATTAGTCAGTCAAACATGGGGAAATTCTGCTTCCTTGTGGACACACCTGCTGCCTTGGCTGCCTTCAGGGAAGAATACGGTATCCCGGCAGACGTCCACATAGAGCTCGCCGAGATGGAAACAACCCCTTGGGGCAGGCTTGACCAATGCCCCTTCACCATGCTGTCAGTAATTGAAGGAGGCCTCCGCTTGCCGGTCAACCCTCTGATGACCGAATTTCTGCGCCGCACTGGGCTAGCACCCACCCAGGTTTCGACCAACACCTACCGAATAATCAATGGCGTGCACAAGCTAAACAACCGGCTAGGAACAAACTTAGGTTTAGCCGAGATACTACGACAATACACCCTTGGGCACACCGGCGACATCCTAGCCTATTATTTAAAAATAAGACCGAGCAAAGAGAAGATAGTAACCGGCACCCCGGACAAGGACTTACATGATGACGACTTCTTCTGGGTGTTTGGCAATTATAAAACAGCCGACGTATCGAGCTGGTTCATCAGCAAGAACTTTGGTTCCACTTATAAGCCGCGCTAATTTGCTCAGTTAAGTCCCTGCCTTCAACATTCTGTACTTACTATTTTTCCTGTTTCTTTTGCAGCAATTCAAGCCTTGCAATCCAACTACCAATATCCCAACGTTGAAGCCATCCGAACCGTGCTCCGTTACAGCCACCTGGATTGTAACGAGTTGCTCGGCTACACTCCAACCTACAGATACTCAGCTCCACGTCGGAGCAAAGTTACAGACTTTCTCAGTGCTCCAACACCTCCTCCGGACCCAACTCTACCGGACGTGCCACTAATCCGGCTGACCGAAGAACAAGAGATGGTAAAACGAAGCCGCATCAAGAACCTCCTAACAGCCACCTCAGCCGAGATACCGAGCATCACCACCCACTCTCCTGTAGCTGGTCAATCCAGCGGCCCTGTGGTTGCCTTGGCGTCTCCAGCCGCCGGCAGGCCAGACAAGAGACTCGCCGGGCTAGAAAAAGACCTCGCACAGATCCAACTACCGAGCTGGTTGCCGAGCTAACCACCGAGCAACCCACCGATACCGTCGACCCAACACCTCCGTGGTGACCGCAGCTGAAGCACCAGGGTAAAGACATCCCGGCTAATGCTTCAGTCAAGGGCGACAAGGAGCACTTGCTCGCCTTCGACCTTTCAAAAGCCCTTCTGCTGCTGAGCGACGTGGTGGGCAGCGACCACGTCCCTGACACCCGGTTGTTGAAATCAGCCGTGAAGTCCATGACCAGGGTAAGAATCTCAATCTTCTACTGAAATTTTACAAGTGTTTGCGCGGTTTCTTCTCTGATCGAACTTTCTTCTTGCAGGCCATCCAGAAGCAACACTTGGTCATGGAGCGAATCCATCGACTTCGGCAGAAGGCGAATGATACTACCGGCCAAGTGCAGAGCCTTCAAACCGAGCTGGGCCGAGCAAAATCTTCTCTGCAAATTGCCAACACTGACAACAATAGGTTGTTCGGCCAGCTTGATGAAGCCGAGAAGAAGAGGGATGAGCTCCAGGCCGAGCTGGATGCGCTCAAGAAGTCAAGGGAGAATGAGTGCGAGGATGCCAACAACGCCGGCTTCAAGGAAGTCGAGGACAACTATAAGAAGCAGGTCTTCGCTACTCAAGACATTTATTTCAAAGCAGGCTGGAAGTCAGCCTGCCAACATCTCGGTCAAGGTCCTGACACCGATGTGTTTGCCGCTCCCCCGGCTGCCTTCCTACCGATCTACCTCGTGCCCTATGCCAACGACGTCTTCAGCGCGTTACAAGCTGAGGCCAAGGAAGAGCTTGCCAAAGAAACCGAGGTCAATGCCGAGGAGGGAAGCGGCCAGGAGCAGCCCGGAGAAACTGAGACCGGTGTCCAAGAGCGAACAACGATTGACCTGGAAGCAGCTGATGACGAATTCTCCAATCTTTCCCCCCTTGTGTAGTTTTTTTCCTTTTTTTTTGTTTTTTGCTTTGCACATGTAACCGGGCTCTCTGCCCCTCCTTTTGTACTTCTTTTCAATTAATGAAAAAGATTTAGTTTTACCAAGTGTTTACACGGTCCTAGAGTTGAGTAACTTCAACTGGACAAAATATGTTGGCAAGACAAATTTCATTAATTAACTCATATAACCGGAATAAATCATCTCGGTAGCACACCCAGAGTCGAGCAAAACTTCAAGTCTTTCAACCGGAGTGAACATCTCGGTTAAGAATACCCAAGTTGAACAAAACATCAACTTTTCAACCGCACTAATCATCTCAGTTGAGAGTACCTAAGTTGAACAAAACACCAACTTTGCAACCGGACTAATCATCTCGGTTGAGAGTACCTAAGTTGAATAAAACATCAACTCCTTCAACCAGAGTAATCATCTCGGTCGAGAATACCTAAGTTGAACAAAACATCAACTCCTTCAACCGAGTTGAACAAAACATCAACTCCTTCAACCAGAATGAACATTTCGGTTGAGAATACCTAAGTTGAACAAAACATCAACTCCTTCAACTGGAGTAACATCTCGATCAAGAATACCTAAGTTGAACAAAACATCAACTCCTTCAACCGAAATGAACATCTCGGTTGAGAATACCTAAGTTGAACAAAATATCAACTCTTTCAACCGGAATAAACATCTCGGTTGAGAATACGCAAAACTCAAAGCAACCAAAAAATGCCAAGGCAAAGATGAGTCACTTTTATATATTGACAAAAATGAATATTACATGAAGTGTAAGGCAAAAAAATTTCTTTGCACAAAAAAGAGGGCAAAAGCTAGAAATAATACAACTTGAGGTTGGCTGCATTCCATGGCCGGGGTATTCCTCTACCATCCAAGTCTTCCAAGTGATATGCCCCCTTGCCTGCCAGACCGGTTATCTTGTAGGGTCCTTCCCAATTTGCCCCTAGTTTGCCTTCACCTAGCACCAGGATATTGACCATAACCTTCCGCAAGACCCAATCACCCACTTTGAACGGTCTGGGGTGCACGGATTTGTTGTATTTCCTTGAAAGCTCTTGTTGGCAGGTGGCCACATGGATAAGAGCCTTTTCCCGACGTTCTTCCACTAGGTCCAATTCCAAGGCCATGGCTTCAGCGTTCAGCTCGGGCTCAAAACTTTCACTTCTGAGAGTGGGCATACCAACTTCCAAAGGGATGACCGCCTCCATGCCATATGCCAAAGCAAAAGGAGTTTCCCCGGTAGATCGCCGCGGGGTTGTTCGGTATGCCCAAAGGACACTGGGGAGTTCCTCAACCCAGTTTCCTTTGGCTTTCTCAAGCCTCTTCTTCAGTCCATCAAGAATGGTCTTGTTCGAAGCCTTGGCTTGACCGTTGGACTGCGGGTAAGCCGAAGTAGAGTTGTAGAATTCAATCTTCAAATCTTCACAAAACCCTCTGAATAGGCAACCGTCGAACTGGGTGCCGTTATCAGAGATCAGAATTTTGGAGATGCCAACCACGTGACCACGTTTTGCCAGACAAACCGCTTCACGTCTTTCTCCTTGATTGTTGCCAAAGGCTCCGCTTCAACCCATTTGGTGAAGTAGTCTGTGGCCGCGATGAAGAAATTCCGGTTGCCTGGTGCTGTTGGGAGCGGTCCCACTATATCTAGCCCCCACATCGCGAAGGGCCAAGGGCTAGTGAAGGGAAGGAATGCCCTGGCCGGCTGGTTGATCTGGTGGGCAAATTTCTGGCATTTCTCACACTTGCGAACATATTTCTGGGCATCGGCTTGCATGCACGGCCACTAGTAGCCTTGCAAAATAGCTCGGTAGGCTAAGGACCTGCCCCCTATATGACTACCACAGATGCCTTCGTGTATCTCGCAAAGGAAGGCTTCCACGCTGCTAGGGTGCACACACTTCAAGTAGGGGCCGGTGAAAGACTTCTTGTATAAAGCGCCTGATGGAGAGAGCCAAAACCGCTCAGACTTCACTCGCAATTTATGGGCTTCTTTCTTGTCGGCTGGAAGGGTTCGTTCTCTGAGAAAGAGGATTATGGGGTCCATCCAAGAAGGACCTAGCTCGGCACAGAGTACTTCTGTCTGCCCGGCTTCCTCAATGCTGGGCCTCGGAAGGAATTCAATCAAAAGAGGGTTGGGAGATGTGCTGTCCACCATAGAAGCAAGCCCGGCCAACTCATCTGCTCGGCCGTTTTCTTCTCGGCCAATCTGTTGGACCCTGATCACCTGAAATCGCTTGATGTGGTCTCGGACCAGAGCTTGGTACTTCATCATTCTGTCATCCTTTGCCTCGTAAATCCCAAAAACTTGGTTAACCACAAGCTGGGAATCACTGTAAACCATTAGTTCGGATGCTTGCATCTGAAGCGCACTCTTGAGACCGGCCAATAGCGCCTCGTACTCGACCTCATTGTTGGATGCTGGGAAGCCAAGGGTGATAGAATGTTCAATAGTCAGTCCGTCTGGCGAAATCAGGACTATACCCAGCCCGGCACCGTGACGGTTCGAGGCTCCATCAACAAAAAGTTTCCACATTTCGCCGACAAAGAGCTTCCAACACTCTGAGGGGTCCTGAGAAGCTTGAAGGTTAATGGGATCACGGTTGCTCGGCTGTTCAGCTTCCGGTCCCGGGCTGAGTGGTTCCATTTCAGCCCCCCTGGTGATTCGGCGTCGGACTCAGCAAGTTGATCCACAATGCTTAAGTCTGTAGGCGAATCGCCAGGTTGCGATATTATGCCGGCCGCAGGCTCTGGGTTGAGTGGTTCCATTTCTTCCCTCCGTGGTGATGTGGTATCGGACAAAGCGGGTTGGTCAGTGACAGCCAACTCTGCCATCGCATCACCGGGTTGTAGTACCATATTAACTGAAGGGGCTTCGGCGGGGCGCGCAAGCTCCGCGTCGCCAATGCCGCCAAGCTGTGGTATTTCGGTCGAGCTTGTATTCATTTCTTCATCTGCCACGACAATATCGACCGGGCATGCCGGATGAGTTCCAGGTGAGAATTCAGCAACGAAATCGGCCAGAGTATGGGCTTTTATGGCTGTGCGCGGCTGAAATTTCACATCAAACTGTCCCAATTCGACCGCCTACTTAAGAATCCGACCGGAGAAGTCTGTCCGTTCGAACAAAGCTTTGAGAGGGTACTCGGTCAAAACAATGATGGTATGGGCATGAAAATAGTGTGCCAACTTCCTTGAAGCCATCATCAATGCTAACGCAAGTTTTTCCAGTGGCAAGTACCTCGACTCTGCCGGTAGCAAGGTTTTGCTAACGTAGAAGATGGGTAGATGTTTGATTCCTTCTGACCGGACAAGCACTGCACTGACTGCATGCTGCGATACAGCCAGATAAAGGTAAAGTTCTTCTTCGGGTTTCAGTGTGACCAACAACGGCGCGGAAGACAAATACTCCTTGAGCTCGGCCAAAGCCCGGTCACACTCTTCATCCCATGAGAACTTTGATTTCAAGGCTTGAAAAAAATGGTGGCAGCGATCTGATGACCGGCTTATAAATCGGTTAAGTGCGGCGGCCATTCCGGCCAGATGCTGCACATCCTTAGTCGAGCTAGGTTGTTTTAGCTCTTGCACAGCTCGGATTTGTGTAGGGTCTGCTTCGATACCTCGGTTCGTGACTAGGAAACCCAAAAAATTTTCGGATCCCACGCCGAAGGCACACTTAAACGCATTCAGGCGTAGCTTGTGCTTTTTGAGAATGGCGAATACTTCGGCCAAATCAGACAAATGGTCTGCTTGATGCCGGCTCTTAACCACCATATCATCAATATAAGCCTCTATTGTCCGGCCTAGCAGAGGAGCGAACATCTTGGTCACCATCCTTTGAAAAGTTGCCTCGGCGTTCTTCAAACCAAAAGGCATGACTCGGTAGCAGAATAGTCCCCTTGGTGTAGTAAACGAGGTGGTCTCTCGGTCGGGCCCATGCATGGCAATCTGATGGTAGCCGCGGTAGGCGTCCAAGAAACTGAGCCTGTTATGTCTAGCCGTCAAGTCCACAAGCTGGTCTATTCTAGGCAGAGGGAAGCTGTCTTTCGGACAAGCTCGGTTGACGGTCTTGTAGTCAACGCAAACTCGCCACTTCCCATTCTTCTTGGGCACCACGACCGTGTTTGAAATCCACCGAGGGTAGTGCACTTCCTGAATTGCTCGCGCCTCAAGCAAGTTCTTCACTTCCTCCGCAACTACCTCGGCGTGATGCAGCGCCGATCTCCTTGTGCGCTGAATGACCGGCTTTGCTCCGGGGAAGACATTAAGATGATGGCATATAAAACTTGGATCAAGACCGGGCATGTCGTAAGGTGACCGTGCGAAGACTTCGATATTGGCCATCAAAAATTCAACCATGTCGGTCCTTTCTTGGACTGCAAGGCTTGAGCCGAGCAAGAAGAACTTGTCCAGATGCTCTGTATTGATGCGCACTTCCACCAATTCCTCGACAGCTTTGTCCTTGGCCTTGGTGCCCACATCGTCAAGGACTCCCCGGTCTTCCGGTCCCTCAATCATTTGAACAAAACCTTTGGCAGCTCGGCTCCCGTTGACCGCCATGATGCATTGCTTCGACATGACTTGATCGCCCCAAATCTCCTTGATTGCCCCCATAACCGAGGGGAATCTCATCACCTGGTGATAGGTCGACGCTACGGCTTGCATAGCGTGAAGCCATCCCCTTCCAAGGATCAAATTATAAGTGGATGGCACTTGCAACACCCAGAACTTCCACTTGTTTGACAACGGATCCCGCTTTGACCAGCAGGATAATCTTCCCCAAAGGCCACTCTGGTTGTGAGTTGAAACCAACCAGTGGTGATGTTGTCGGGGCCAAATTTGTATCCCGGAGCTTGAGCTGTTTGAAAGCGTCGTAGTACATGATCTCGACCGAGCTTCCCTGATCGATCAAGATCCGTTTGACATCGAATTCTTTGACGCGGAGTGTTACCACTAGGGCATCGTTGTGCGGCGTCTGAATGCGCTCTAGGTCTCTTGAGGAGAAACTAATCACGTCTTTCTCTTCGGTCTTCCCCCTTTTGATTACAGGCTGAACCGACAGAACTTCCCTCATGTGTTCTGCCTTCTTGATCATTCCTCGGAGCTCGCATACACGCGCCGGTTCCACTATGCCGTAGATGACATTAATAACCCCTTGGGGAGGCGCATCTCGATCATACGGTCCCCGCGGATCAACCGGAGCTTGATTGGCCTTCACGCCGCCATCAATGTAAAGGTCCAAGTGTCCGGCTGCGACTAGCTCTTCCAAGTGTTGCCTCAAAGGCAAACAATCCTCTGTCTGATGGCCTCACCCCCGGTGAAACGTGCAACGGTACCGCGGATTGAAGCCCTTCTGTCCGTCGTCTAACTTAGCAGGAAACCGGACATACTCCTTGTCACGGATTTCACTAAGTATGCGATAGATTGAAATCTTAAAGACCGTAGTGATGCATGTCATTGCTTTCAACCTTCTGTTAGCATCGGCTACGTCATCCCGGGGATAGTCATCCTAGACATTCCGACGTCCTCTACCGCAGTTCTTGCGATTAGTGCCACGGTTCGATTCCTCAGCGCGGTCGCTGGATCGGCCGGACTCCTGCCCGACTGCGTGCACTTTGCCAGCTGACCGCTTGTCAGTTGCAACCGGAGTTGCCTTTACGGTAGATGCTGACGCATCATCCGCCACTCGGATGTGCTCATTGATGCGCTGCATTAGCTGGCCCATGGATGTCGACTGGTGCATGGTAAGCGAGTCCCGCAGTCTATGTCCAACCGGGAGACCTCGCTTGTATTGTGTGATTGCAAGGTTGGTCGGGTAATCCAAAATCTCGTTGAAGGTCTCCCAATATCTGGAGTTGTATGCCTTCAATGTGTCGCTCGGTTCCATCTTGACACTCAGGAGGTGATCAACTTCCTTTGGTGTTTTGGTGTTGGTTTTGAAGCACGTCACAAAGGCTTCGGCCAACTGCTGCCACCTTTTAATGCTCCCCTCCGGCAACCTGTCGAACCATTTCAAACCCAGCTCGCCCAAACTCGACGGGAAGATCAAGCACATAAGAGCGTCATTCCGCCTATGTCCGGCCATGACCTGTCGAAAATGACTTACATGCATATACGGGTCGGTTTTTCCGTCATAGAGCGTGAACTTTGGCTGGTGAAAGCCCGCCGAAAGCGGTGCGATCTCAATATCCATGGAGAATGGAGTGGCACTCAGCCTTGCCAAGTCTGTATCTACAAGGAGAGGCGCGACTGGGCGGGGTAGAGGCATTCCGACCTCCTCACTGGCGTGAACCCCATAGGATAGCCGCTGGAACGCCGGCATCCTTTGAGCCTCCCGCCGGCGAGCCCGTTCCTTCAAAACTGCCCGCAAATCCTCTGAATGAGCAGAGTAAGAATACCTCGACGTCGTCGCCGGACGTGAGGGTCGGTAGGTACTATCTTGCGCGCTGGATTTCTCTTCGTGCGCGTCGGAATCTCCAACCTTGTAACTTCTGGTGATTGAAATGGACGGTGTACGCCACTGGCTCTGACTACTTGAACGGCGTGGTTGGGTGCGCTCACTGTGGTCGCCCACTCCAGCTACACCCTTCCCTTTAACATAATGCTTCAGCTCCTCCATCTCCGCCGCCATTCGCCGGATGACGGCGTCCTGGTCCCTTAACTTGTGTTCCAGACGTCGGGCATGTGATTCTCTCCGCCGCCGATGACCGTCTGGGCTCCGTAAATGACCATAACTTCTTCCACGCGCGCATCTCTTGAATGTCCTCCTGGAGAAGTCTCTAGGTCCGCCATCGGAGGAACGATGGTGGGATGCCCTTCTCTCCGTCTGCCCGACTCAGGGGTAACTCCGTCGACGGCGGACAGTGGAATCTCTTCGTTGTTCGCCATGGACGATGATCAAACAAGCCTGGAAGACAAGGTTTTGTCTGCAAGCTTCCCACAGACAGCGCCAATTGTGCGGGGAGCAAATATTCAGGCAAACCCGCACTCCTTTCTTCCAAGCTCCGTTTCTGCCCGATCACCTGCGTGCACAACAGCAGTGAGCTACCCGGCGGTGTGTGGCCGGAAAACCCCTTCGACGATCAAGTCAGACGCACACACAGGGATAGAGAGAGAGAGAGAGGGGACTGAGTTGAGTGTAAGTATTTTTTTACCAAATGTTCGTATATTCAACATGGGGGGCACAGACTTGCTTATATACCTTCTGTGCCCCAAATCTACTCCCAGTGATCTCTCGACACATGGTTCTACTATCCCATCTGTCAGCACAAATCTTGCTGAATATCACCTAACCCGACTACCAGTCCACTCTAATAGGAGCTCGGCAGCCGGGCTGAATCTTCTCGGCTGTCGACGGCCATGTTGTGTTCCATGCCCAATTACTCTAAGAACTGAGATCCTTTCCAGCCATGCTCGGCAGCATTCTGACGGAGCCGACCCTCAGACTGGTCGTACCGGTCAACCAAAGGCCATCCAGCCGGGCTTTCGGCACAAGCTTCTCGACCGGGCTAACGGTGCGCGCCTTTGACCGAGCAACGCAAGTTGCGCGATTATCACCTGCGCAGATCCAAGTGGCTCGATCCATCTCTGAGCAGCCCCAACTACGGGCAAACCCAAAGTTATCGCGGCCCAACGCACCATTGGGCCTCCAATTTGCTCGGCCTCTAACTCGGCCCGTACCCGGCTCATAATTCTCCCTCTCAGGAAACTTGACCATTTTAATTGAATTTTTAATTGTTTTCCTATTTTAACTTGGATAAAAAAGTTGTCTTTGGAATGATAGTTATTTTTTTAATTTATTTATTTTTATTTTTATTTTTTTTGGGTAATTGATTTGGTTGTTGTGAGAGAAAAAATTGAAACAATTATGGTTTTAATATGACATTTTGACCCCGTATGAGAACATGCTATTTTAATTGATTTTTTAATTATTTTAGTCTGACAAAAAAAGTTGTACTTAGGATGATAATTGTTTTTTTCTTTGTTTTGTAATTGATTTGATGGTTGTGAGAGAAAAAATGAAATGATTATGATTTGAATATGACTTTTTGTCTTATTATCTATTTTAGCTTATTTTTTATTTTAGACCAACCACACTTCCCAAAATATTCGCTTTGTTTTATTAACTATTTTAATTTATTTTATTTTTATTAACTATTTTAATAAAAAAATATGACGTTATAACTTAACAAATAAACTGTTTGTTAAATTATTCCCACTCAGTTGTTGAGGCCTCAGAGTGTAAAATTATATTTCTGCCCACAAAAAATGGATAAATTATAAATACATCTCTCAGATTTGTTTAAAGTACAGATTACCTCATGTGGTTTAAAAAATTACAAATACCCTATTGTTAGAATTTTTTATTTAACATAATTAATTTAAAAAAATGAAATTCATAATTGTTCTCCTATATAATAATAAAATTATCTAAATTATTAATTGAAATATATTTCTAATATCATTAAAAATTGTTAATTGATTTGATGATTTATTAATAAAAAGGACGATTTGTTATAAAATTAAAAACCTAAAATAAAATATATTTTTTAATATAATAAAATAAAATATCACATTTAATTTATAATCATTATATTCATTTTTTCACAAAAGTTAAAAAAGCTAAAACGTTTATTCTAAGCGAGACTTTTTAACTCCAAACTAAAATAATTAAAAAAATTAAAAAGTCAACTTACTTTCCAAACGAAGGTGGAGCTGCTTTTCTAATTTGAACAATTCCAAATCTAAATTGAATGTAAATTATTCCTAAAAAATGAAAATTATTGCGATAAGTTTGGGTAGAAATTTGGTTAGAAAATTCTGGAGATTTTTTAACGTAATGTTTTGGATCAGTCCAGTCCAACTTTTAATAAGGTTTTTTAAAGTAAAAATTTTTAATAAGAGGCATTTTATATTTAAACAATATTTATTAATATTTTGTATTTTATTTTTTGCATGTAAAATTTATTTTCTATTAGTGGAAAAAAATTGAAAGTTTATTTACAACTTTTAGTAACGGGCCTTTAATCAATGAATATTTTTTTTAGTTGGGTCTTTGTTTAAACAAATTTTTTCTTGACCATTAAAGAATTGGAAGAATTTATTTTAGCATTTATGATTGGAGTTTGAAACAATTTTTTCTTGTTTATGGATTCTTTGACAATTAGATTTATTATGATCCTTTAGATAAAAAATGTGCTTTTAGTATTCATGATTCAAGACATTTAACAATTGAGAATTTTATTTTTTTTGGGATGTCAAGATAATAATAATCTTTTAAAAAAGGGAAATTACACTAATGGTCCCTATAGTTTGAGATTTGTATCATTTTGGTCCTTGACTTTTCAATTGTAATACATTTGACTATGAATTTTGAATTTTGTTCCAAATAAGGACAATTGAAAATACCATTGAATTTTTCAAGGACAAAATAGTCAATTTGATAAAATATAAATTAATTTGACAAAATAAATGTCCAAAAAATATTTTAAAATTTTTAAAAATTATTCTACCCACTAAAGATAAATTTATGTAAAATTGATAAATCTTTTAGACATTTATTATTTTACCAAATTATTTCTGGGCGAATTATGCTAACAGTCCCTATAGTTTAGAGCTCGTGTTATTTTGGTCTCTGACTTTTCAATTGTAATATATTTAACCTTGAATTTCTAATCTTGTTCTTAATAAGGACAATTGAAGATACCATCAATCAATTTCAAGGGCAAAATCACTAATTTTATAAAATATAAACTAATTTGATAAAAATATATGTCAAGTAGATATTTTTGAATTTTTAAAATTATTTATACTCACCAAAAATAAAACTATGTAAAATTGATAAATCTTTTACACATTTATTTATTTATTTATTACCAAATTAATTTTTATTATGTATTTGGATAATGATCATGTAATGCATGCTTGTTTTTATTTTTATTAAATTAGTTTTTATTTTTCTAAAAATCAAATATGGCGACAATTTTGAAATCATTATTAAACCAATCCATTAAATCAAAAAATTCAAAACTATAAATATTTCATATATTAAATACTATATATCGATTGCACATTAAAAGTCTAACAACCTCTCATTGTATGATCATTATCCAAATAAATAATAAAAATTAATTTAGTATAAATAAATAAATAAATAAAAAATGTCTAAAAGATTTATCAATTTTACATAATTTTTTCTTTGGTAGGTAAAAATTATTTTTAAAAATTCAAAAATGTTTTTGACATTTATTTTTGTTAAATTAGCTTATATTTTATCAAATTGACGACTTTGTCCTTAAAATTAAGCAATTGTATCTTCAATTGTTTTGATTTGGAGTAAGATTCAAAATTCACGGTCAAATGTATAAAAGTCAGAGACTAAAGTGATATGAGCCCCAAACTAAGAAACTATTAGCATAATTCACCCTAAAAAATTTAATAAACCCTACAATTTTGACAGAACTACGGTGACCTCCCTTTTAGTAAGGTTAAATTGATAGAAAGTACAAAAATAAACAATGCAAAACATACATTTTCATATAAAAAAATGTCAACATCATTTTTTCATCTATATAATTAATAAATCATAGATGAAAAAGTGAAAGTGAATTTAATATAATTATATTAAAATTATAAGACTTATTAAATTTTATATGAGTTTTAATGGAGCTCAGTGTAACTTATATAAGGAAAAATGATAAGAATACAACTTTTTTTCTTGTGAGTAGCTCAAATGGGTCGAGTATGAATAGAACGCATCAACTCTGGGGACCTAGATTTTGGACCCACATGAATTAAAGTATGTTATGAAGATGTAAAGTAAATCCGGACCGCGTGTTAATATTTGTAAAGAATTTTTGGATATATATATTTTTTTAATTTATAGTACTATTAATAGAATCAATATAGTAGTGCCTTGAGAAGAGAAGAAAACAAAATTGAAAATCAACGGAAATAATTTAGTATAATTTTGTAATTTTTATGAATATGCTAGGGACGTGAAAGTTGTGACTTGTTTTGGGTATAATTTACAAATTGATTTTTTTTATATATTTATTTATTATGAAAAGACATATAAAAAAAGTAAAGAAATTATATAATTTAAATAAATTAATAAATTAATGATTTGACTTTTTAAAGGTTGCCAAAGAGACCATGTGGTGTAAGTGAAAATTGTGGCCTAAGGAACAACTCTCACTTCTACCTTTGTAAAAATATAACATGTTTACGTTTAGATTATGAAAGTTATTTTGACAATTTTTGCAATTTACCCCGCTAAGAAAAACAATGTGAGGAAATAAAAATAAAAGAAAAGTTGTGGTCATTGGAGTCTAGTGGATGCAACTTGAGATTTAGGGGCGTACCTCTTTTAGGTCATAGGTTCAACTCTCATTAGGTGTAATCTGCTTCTTGAAATCAAGCCTGTAGGCTTTGCTTGACATTTGTCTAATCCACGTAAATGGGATGCTTTGTGTGAGTCTCGCGATTACATGTAAATGGGACACTTTGTGTGAGTCTTACGATTACATGTAAATGGGACGCTTTGTGTAAATTTTGCAATTACACGTAAATGAGTCGCTTTGTATGAGTCTCACAACTACATATAAATGAGTTATTTTATATGAGTCTCGCAATTACTCAAGGTACATGCACAAACAAATTCAGACACACAGTTATAACAAAAAAAAAAAAATTGTAATTTGGTAAAGAAAAATGATCTAGATCTCTAAAAAAAGAGCTCTAAGAGCATCTCCAACCACATCCTCTTCTCAAGAGGATGGAAATAATATTTTTTATTCAAAAAGTAAATATAGAAGAGGTCACTATTCATTCAAATTCCAACCACAAGCCTTCATTTCCTTCATTCAAACTCCAATCAAAAAGTAATTTTTGTTCATTAATAAATATTTAATTTTAAAATTTTTGTAAAACATATTTAATATTATACTCATTTTAAAGGTATGATTTTATACATTTTATTGATGTCATTTTTATAAAAATTAAATTTACACATTAAAAGTTATTTCAAATATAATTAAAAAATATAGAGTGAATACTATTTTAGAGTCTCCTCCAATTTTTTCATCCACCCTCCATATTTGGAGGATCAATTCATCCTCCTTCATTTGGGAGGAGGATATAGAGGATGAGTTGGAGTTATTTTTGGGAGAGGATCCTCCATATCTTCAAATATGGAGGATGGGTTGGAGATGCTCTGAAACACCAATCTATTCTCTCAGGTTCTGATATGTTCCTATCAATTTTGAGTAAAGTTTGGTTCATTTTCTTGGACTCAAAAAATTATGGATTTTTAAAATTTTGAATGCCCAATTTGAGTAATTATCGTGAGGGAGCAAAGCGTTGAATCGTTTTATGCTCGATTGCGGAGGCTTTTCCCATATTAAGCTTAATTTCTATCTTAATTCCCAAACTATGCCTAGTTTGGACGGATTTTCCAAACTAGGCTAAAGCGCTATTACAAATCGCGCTTTCACTGTTTGGAGCCGAAAATGTGGTGAATAGTGAAAGCGCTATTAAAAAAAACACTTTTAATTAAGAAAGCGTCGTTGCAAATAGAGCTTTATGTGCAAATTTTTTTTTTCTGAATAAAACGCTGTTTGTAATAGCGATTTCTACGTATTAAATTTTTTGTGTTGAAAACGCTATTAGGAATAGCACTTTATGTGTCTGTAAGTTTTTGTGAGGAAAACGCTATTTATAATAGCGGTTTCAGTGCATGTAATTTTTTGTGAGGAAAACGCTATTTGGAATAGCACTTTTACTCCCCCATGGATTCAAACCTCGATTTAGCTTTTCATTTATTTATATATTTATTTATTTTTTAATATTTTGTTTTTTTTTCCTGTTCTCATTGTTTTTCCTGTTCTCATTGAATTCATAAAATTTTTTTGGCTTTACTAAAGCCATTGTCATGTTGAATTTTTTTTTTTCTATTGTCTTTGTTTTGGTTTACAAGGTGTAATTCAGAAATTTTACATAATATGGGAAAAACCTCTTCTTTTCATATATTAATTTCTGTTACATCATATGAGAAAAGCCTCTTCTTTATATATTAATTTTACATAATATTTTTAACTAATTACCAAACATTTGGGAATTAAGCCAATTTATATATCATTTAAATTTTTATGGAAAAAGTCTCTTTTCATATATTAATTTTATATAATAATTTTCATATATATAATTTTAAAATCATATTCATTTAGATATTATTAAGCCAATCATGTTCATTTACAAAATTCATGCTTTCACTGTTCACTACAGTAAGCATGGATTGAAACCACGTTTTCACTATTCATTTAAATTATATTTAATTTTTTTTTGTAAATTTTTTTTTTCTGTTGTCATTGTTTTGGTGATAATGTAATTCATAAATTTTTGTTGGCTTTACTGAAGCCGTTCTCATGTTAATTTTTTTTTTCTTTTGTCTTTGTTTTGGTTTAGAAAGTGTAATTCAAAAAAAAAAATTGTCTTTACTAAAGCCGTTTTCATGTAAATTTTTTTTGTTTATTGTTTTGTGTTTGTTTTGGGTTAGAATGTGATAATGTAATTAATAATTTCTTTTTTTGCTTTACTAAAGCCGTTTTCATGTAAATTTTTTTTTTCTTTTGTTTTTGTTTTGAGTTAGAAGGTGTTATTCAGAAAATTATTTTGGCCACCGCGAGAGTTCCTAAAATAAATTTTGTCAACATTTTTGTAATAAAACTTAATACATAATATACGAAGTTACTAATTTACTAAATACTCATAGAGGCATGAAAACAACATAACTGAAGTTGCAAATGTAATAGTTTTCAGTTACATAGGTAGTACAGACATAAGTCTCCCACAAAAATACATTCTAGACACCATGAACTGAACACACATTACATACATCCTGGACACCCTGAACTGAACACACAATACATAAACATAACAGTTAGACAGAGAAACACCTAATTCATGACCTAATATTGCATATTAATAGCCGCAACATTTGACAGACACAATACATAAACATAAACATAACATAACATAATAGTTATACGTAGTCTAACACAGACATTACATATTAATGCATGACCTAATATTGCCGAAGTGTAGACATTAACACCTAATTCGCGCTTAAATCGGCAGGTGGGTCAGAGTCTAAATAATCCGAAAGCTCAGCGTCAAAGACAAATTCAGGATCCTTCATGATACCCTTGATAGCCGCAACATTTGGTTTTGTTTTGTTCTTCTGGGCATCCTTCTTAACTATGTATAGCTGCATATCAGGGGCTAACTTACGGCGCATTTGAGAAATCTCACGTTGTAGTCTTTCACATAGTCGATCAACATTATCAAGATCTTCATTTTGGATCTCAACAGAACGTGCTTTTGGCACTTTCAGTCGATTTTCCCGACATAATCTTTCCATTTGCACTCGCTCTATAAATAGTGCGGGCCACTTCAGAAGTCTAGCGTCTACTAAACCATATCCTGTTTGATTATCTGATGGATCCATACATGAACCTCCTTGAACTGGATAATACTTGGACATCAAAAAATGTCGCTTCCCAAACCTATCACGATAACCACAAGCATAATCTAAAACAGGTATTCCCACTCCCTTCCATGAATCGTCTTCAGCATCGCCACGTCCCCTTCCCCCTCCTCGTCGTGAACTGTCACCCCTTTGCAAGTTCCTACCACCTCTGCGATTCCCACTCCCTCCCATGAACCATGTAGCCATGCTAATTTTTTAAAACAAATGAATGATAATTTCGTAGGGTGAAATGAGTTGTAAGGTTGTGTCTTCACATTTAGTCGTTTATATAGTTGGTTATAAACGGCTTTAAAAAGATGCCTCTGCATGACAATCCCACATATATGAACAAGGTATGAGTTGTCACTAGACTGAAAAAATAGAGAAAAGCAAATACTGTGTACGAAATCACGTGACTTGAGAATCCATCTACATATACGGACAAAATAAGGGCATGCTGACTGTAAGGTAAATCAGTCAATTCACTGTTGCCATGTGACTTTCTGAATTGAGAATCCTACATATATCAATAAGAGATGAGTTGTCACTGAAATAAAAAAATCGAGCAAAAAATTGAGAAAACCAAAGCCTGTGCACCAAGTCATATGACTTCACAATCCATCTGCATATACGGACAAAATAAGGGCATGCTCGCTGTAAGGTAAATCAGTGAATTCGCTGTTACCATGTGACTTTCTGAATTGAGAATCCCACATATATCAATAAGAGATGAGTTGTCACTGTAAGAAAAAAATCGAGCAAAAAATCAACTTGACCAAAGCCTATGCACCAAGTCACATGACTTGACAATCCATCTGCATATACGGAAAAAATAAGGACATGCTCACTGTAAGGTAAAGCAGTGAATTCACTGTTACCATGTGACTTTCTAAATTGAGAATCCCACACATATCAAGTAGAGATGAGTTGTCACTGTAATAAAAAAATCGAGCAAAAAAGCGAGAATACCAAAGCCTGTGCACCAAGTCACATGACTTGACAATCCATCTGCATATACGGACAAAATAAGGGCATGCTCACTGTAAGGTAAATCAGTGAATTCACTGTTGCCATGTGACTTTCTGAATTGAGAATCTCACATATATCAATAAAAGATGAGTTGTCACTGTGTATCAAATAATCGAGCAAAATATCGAGAAAACCAAAGCCTGTGCACCAGGTCACATGACTTCACAATCCATCTGCATATACTGACAAGTCTCTCCACGATTTGACTACTCAATGTTTGGAAAAATGAAACTTATGAAGGCAATGTTGTGTTTCACTTAGCTATGCATCATTCGTTGTTACAACCTACTATTTCTATCAACGGGAAAAGTATGACTATTTGAATTTTTGTTGTCATTTGGAATTATTTTAAAATCAACTTTTGAATATTCGATTTGTAATATTTTGGGAAACATTTACAATCTCAACTTTTGAAATCAACTTTAAAATATTGGTGGATCTTGTGAGTGAAACGTGGGTTAGGTAGGCATACTTGGCCACCAATGTTTGTGAATATCAAGGTGCATTCAAATCTATCCAGAAAACTAGTGCATTCAAATCTATCTGGAAAACTGGTGTTACACAGTAATTTCGGAAGTGTTGTTCTCTTTGGGTATAAATCCGAAAAATAACAAAGCAGCATCATTAGAACTGGTTACAATTCTAGTTTTTATATTAAGAGAATCGTCAATTTCTTTTAAAAGGTGCAGAAAACAATCTGTTTGGGTATAATTAATTGTAAATAGTGATTCATCCCAACCAAATCAAGTAAAACCAATTGGGTTTTAAACTTAGCCCCCCAACTGGACCAACCATTTGGGTTTGAGCTTGTTTGTCCAGCCCCCGAAGTTTAGTTTTCTGTCAACCTCTCATTCCTTACCAGAGTCATCATTTTTACTGGACTTACAAGAATTGGAAGGTGACTCTTTCTTCTTTCCTAATGGAGATTGAAATTCTTTACGTAGAGGATCCCTATTTGACGAGGCCCAGTTAAGAGAAGCTTTTCACCGACCTACCTGTTCTGTTTTATGTGTTATTGAAGGTGGTAGTTCGTTTGTCTGAACTTTATTAGTCCCCCAACTGGACCAACCACTTGGCTTTGAGCTTGTTTGTCCAGCCCCCGAAGTTTAGTTTTCTGTCAACCCCACATTCCTTACTAGAGTCATTATTTTTACTGGACTTACAAGAATTGGAAGGTGACTCTTTCTTCTTTCCTGATGGAGATTGAAATTCTTTACGTAGAGGATCCCTATTTGACGAGGCCCAATTCAGGGAAGCTTTTTACCGACCTACCAGTTCTGTTTTATGTGTTATTGAAGGCGGTAGTTCGTTTGTCGGAACTTTATTACTCCCCCAACTGAACCAACCACTTGGCTTTGAGCTTGTTTGTCCAGCCCCCGAAGTTTAGTTTTCTGTCAACCCCACATTCCTTACCAGAGTCATCATTTTTACTGGACTTCCAGGAATTGGAATGCGACTCTTTCTTCTTTCCTAATGGAGATTGAAATTCTTTATGTAGAGGATCCCTATTTGACGAGGCCCAGTTACGGGAAGCTTTTCACCGACCTACCTGTTCTGTTTTATGTGCTATTGAAGGCGGTAGTTCATTTGTCTAAACTTTATTAGTCCCCCAACTGGACCAACCACTTGGCTTTGAGCTTGTTTGTCCAGCCCCCGAAGTTTAGTTTTCTGTCAACCCCCAATTCCTTACCAGAGTCATCATTTTTACTAGACTTCCAGGAATTGGAAGGCGACTCTTTTTTCTTTCCTGATGGAGATTGAAATTCTTTATGTATAGGATCCCTATTTCATGAGCCCTAGTTAAGGGAAGCTTTTCACCGAGCTACCTGTTCTGTTTTATGTGTTGTTCAAGGTGGTAGTTCGTTTGTATGAACTTTATTTAGTCCCCCACCTGGACCAACCACTTGCCTTTGAGCTTGTTTGTCCAGCCCCCCAAGTTTAGTTATCTGTCAACCCCACATTCCTTAACAGAGTCATCATTTTGACTGGACTTCCAGGAATTGGAAGGCGACTCTTTTTTCTTTCCTGATGGAGATTAAAATTCTTTACATAGAGGATCCCTATTTCACGAGCCCCAGTTAAGGAAAGCTTTTCACTGAGTTTCCTATTCTGTTTTATGTGTTATTGAAGGCGGTAGTTCGTTTGTCTGAACTTTATTAGTCCCCCAACTGGACCAACCACTTGGCTTTGAGCTTGTTTGTCCAGCCCCCGAAGTTTAGTTTTCTGTCAACCCCTCATTCCTTACTAGAGTCATCATTTTTACTGGACTTCCAAGAATTGGAATGCGACTCTTTTTTCTTTCCTGATGGAGATTGAAATTCTTTACGTAGAGGATCCCTATTTGACGAGGGCCAGTTACGAGAAGCTTTTCACCGACCTACCTGTTCTGTTTTATGTGTTATTGAAGGTGGTAGTTCGTTTCACCGAGTTTAGTTTTCTGTCAACCCCTCATTCATTACCAGAGTCATCATTTTTACTGGACTTTTAGGAATTGGAAGGTGACTCTTTCTTCTTTCCTGATGGAGATTGAAATTCTTTGTAAATTGATCCCTATTTCACCAGCCCCAGTTAAGGAAAGCTTTTCACCGAGCTACCTATTCTGTTTTATGTGTTTTAACTATTTACATAATTCAACATACATTAATCCATTCATTAATTCAGAACATTCATTAACTCATTGCAATTCAATAAAGAAAGTCATGAACTAAAACACTCAAAGTCTCACTGAAATAAAAAATGCGAATAAAATTACAACTCAAAGGAGTTTTGTCAAACGGGATTGCCAAGAAATAAAACCTAACAAACAATAACATTGTCTTACACCCTAATAATGAAGATACGACACAACATACAAACATATATAAAAGATAAAGGTGTTTGATTTCTCATTCCTTATCTGACATGTAGTAGTCAGAGAGATATTTTTCATTGTTTAAGACATTATTTTGCTCTGTCACTGTCAAATCTCTGTTGCTTGCTTCTGCCATTTCGGTGGCTAGCTGAAGCATGAAATGTTGACATCTCCGTATCAACATTTTGTTGTTCTTCTTCTTAATTCTGCTAACTGCTTTTTCATAGTCACTCACATTTCGTCTAGCCATGGTCAATGAACGACAATGAGGTACCGGTGCCCCAAAGTTACGTAGATCATTATACAATCTTTCTTGCTCCGTTACGCTGAACGCCCATTCTGCTCGGATACCAGCATAATAATCCTTCGGACTCGACTACTTTTCGCTCTTGTAGTCATAGGTAAATGGAGGTAGCAGCCACACTTTTGGATTTCTTTGCCGGCGTGAACTTCCTGCACCTCTTGAAGACATTGTTCATAAAATAAAAAAATTAATAATAATAGTAATTGTAGATATATTACTATTGTTATGACTTCAACAAACATCATACTGGGGTATTTATAGACATCATAGTGGGGGTTAACTAGAGATGATCTGGTGACGATAATGCGTGTTGAGGCACTATGGAATAAATGATACACGTGATATTATTTTATGTTATTCATTTCATGCAATTTTGAGTACCCGTGACTTTGTGTACCTGTGATGTAGTCACGGACGTGGTTGTTAGATAAAATCATAATTGTAGGCCAGAGAATCACAATGCAATCCCTTCATATTCGAGCAGTGAGTTGTTAAATAAAACAAAATACAGTGAGTTGTCACATCGCCACATGAAACTATTTTGTCATGCTTACTTTTGTAATACAGTAAGTAGTCACTTGGATTTAACGATTTCAGTACATATAGGTGTTTTAAAAAAATTATAAATGAAATAAAAAAATGAAACAACGGCTTTAATTTTCTTTGTTTTAAAGTAATATTGTTCATAAACAACTATGAAACAGAGTGCAAGTAAATACACAATCGTTCAACTCACTTCGACCTACAAAACTATCGTTGTTTTTTCACCAAAATAATAAAATGGTCACCTGATATGTAAACACGATTGGAACTCAGAGTCTCGGCTACGAGCCTTGCCTCCGGACTTCCGGACTCTTTTGTGCTTTGCCTCGGTTTGCGAACCAGGCTCTGTTTTCTCTATTTTCTCTTCCCGAAGGGAGGGAGAGGTCTCATAGATCATCTCTCAGTGGCCGTAGGCTACGTTTCGTGGTCGTAGGCCATTTTGCCCATTTGGAGTCCGGTTTCCGGTTTTTCAGAGCCGTTGGCCGTGTGCCTCGATTCGGGACCGCTTAACCACCTCCGTTCGCTCCGATTTTTGGCATACATCTTATTTGCTCCCTTTTGAGGGACACTGTGGCCCGAGAAACCAACTTCGTGGTTGAACACCACTCCCGGTGCCTAACAATCAGTTTTCGGGGCCCCAGGCTGCGCGTTTCGGCCCCCGAACCTTCATTTTGCATCGGTTTTGGTTCGTTTTTGGCAGGGACCTTTGTTTCATTGCTAAGAAGGTCATAGAAGGATGGGAGGCCAGTAATTGTTCTGTTAGTCGACTTTATCCCTTCATCGCCCTCTGTCGCCCGATTTTTCTTACTTCAAAGCTAATGTTGACCACGCTTGGGCCATTTTCTTGCACCTTAAACCCTATATTTGTGATGTACACATCTGGGAGGCCACCAATATTTGGTGGCCAGCCAGTAATTGCTTTTGAACCTTTTGAACCCCTTTGAAAAGTGGGTTGTTCTCTCTCCTGGTTCACTATCTCTAGTTTTTGACCACATGATTGTGTTGAGCACACATGGGAGGCCACCAATATGTGGTGGCCGGCCAGCAATTGTTCTTGGACCTTTTGACCCCTAGCCGACCGGCCATGGGAAGTAGCCAACCGGCCACTTGCAACCTGGATAACAAGCCGGCCTTGCTCCTTGCTGCAGGTATATTTCAAATATGCATCTCTTTTCCCCCCAGATTTTTATATCCGGGGGGCCAACTTTTTGGGGGGAAACTTGAATTCATTTTCCCCCCATTTTCCCCCATTTTCTCCCCCTCTTTTGCCTATAAAACCAGCCTCCCAGCTCTGGTTTAGGGGTTAGGAAATTTGCCTTTGAGCTCCGATATTGTATCTCTCTCCCTCTACACTTCCAAGCTTCAAACCTCTCAAGTCCTACACTCATTTCTACACCACCACCTAACACCACACCACCACTCCATTCCAGAAGCTTGGAGGGCCTTCTCAGAGCTTTGGAGGCACCTTTTCTCAAGCCAAAAGGCTGCTAAAGTTTGGTCTTCAAGGGTGAGCAACATTTCCTCTCTTTTAAGCTTATTTTTGTATCCTTTCTAAGCCATACATGCTTGCATATTTGGACTCCGACCCTAACTGAAAATAGCATTTTTTTGATCTCTTTTTCATGTTTTTTTAAGGGCCTCTCACTGTTTGAGGCTTCCTTTTTGCACTTGCTTCTTTACCTCTCTTGTATGCCTATTTCTTGTGTAGTATTTTTGGCCTACGTGTAAACTGTTTTGAGCTCTGTCATAAACTATAAAGTGGCTTATTTTGAGCCCTTATTCAACATTGTTGAAGGGATCATCACTTTTTGAGGCTTCCATTTGCCATTTGCCTTTATATTCCTCTTTTGGCCTTATTTTTGCATGATTTGTTACCCCCTTGTGTTTGCATTTTTGGACTCTGGGCCGAACTGTAAATAGCCTTATTTTGACCCCCTCTTCATGTTTTATCAAGGGTATTTTTCTGTTTGAGGCTCCATTTTTACACTTTGTGTTTAAACCTCTTTTTAGGCCTTATTTTGCATGATATTTTAAGCTTATTTATTCACTGTTTTGGGTTCGGTTGTAAACTGTAAAGCGCTTCATTTTGAGCCTCTCTTAAACTTTGTTGAAGGGATCTTAGCCATTTAGGGCCAGAAGCTGCCACTTGCTTCATTATCTCGCTTTCGGGGCCACTTTTGCATGCTAGCTTAGCCCCATTTGTGTTCGCTGTTTGGCCTTCCTTAAAACTGTAAATATACTTTTTTTGGGGCTGCCTTGAATAATTCTTCACATTTCATGTTCAAATAATGCATGTTTTGTATAGCTATAGGCCAATGCATATGCCTAGTTTCGTGTTTCGGGTTCATTCCGTGCATCGGGTGCCATGTTTCCATGATTCGGGGCTGTTTTGGGTCATATTTTAGCACTGAAATTTGCATGCTAGTATGCCATATTCCATGCCTTGCCATGTCTTGTTAGAGTGGCATTAGGTGCCTTAGGGTCGGTCCTCGATTTGCGTGCATGTATGCACGCATTTCGAGTGTCTCATTTTCATCTCATGGCCTCTTATGTGAGTGTGGCTGAGGTCCACTCATGTTGGTGTAAGTCC
>NW_021025260.1:7806-73288 GCF_004153795.1 Camellia sinensis
CAAACAAGGCCTAAGAGGGGGTAGACTACCCCCAACACAAAAGTGACCTTAAACAAACATTACAAGCATGAAAAATCAAAACTTTTTACAGTAGAAAGTTAAGCTTAAATCGGCATGAAAATAGGTCTAAAAGCTTAAGCCAAAACAAGGGTTTAAAGGCTAGTTGACTTACCCTTGAGGAACACCTTCAAGAACACAACTCCAACAGCTTTTCTGAGCTTAAACCAACCCAAAAACACTAACACCAGCTCCTAAGTACCTCAGTAACAAAAGGATGGTGTTCTAGTAGGTGCTTTAGTGCAATAATGTGAAGAAATTACACTTTTGAGCACAAACTCACACAAATATGGAGAGAGAGGGAGAAATATAGAGAGAGAGTGATATATGTTTTTTGTATCCACTTTTCAGAACCTCTAGAAAGGAAGAGGGGTCACCCTTCTTATAGAAAATCAATTCTCAAGCTTGTTGAACAAGCTTGAGTCTTGAGTTAATCCCTCCATACACGTGTATGAAGGATGAGAATTGTGCTCACCAGCTGGCACAAAAATATCTGAAAAAGTAGATAGAAAGGGCTCGGCCAGAAGATATGGCCGATCGACCAAAAAGAGTGTCGATCGGCCAAAAAGAGTGCCGATCGGCCAACACTTATGGCCGATTGCAAGAAAACAAAGCCGATGGCACAAGGCCTTAGCCGATGGGTTGTAGGGTTAGCCAACAAGCCATCCTCTTCCCTCAGAAGCAAAATCACAAGTCCTTGGTCCACAACCAAGCACAAAACAAGCAGGTTGAGAGATCTTAAGACAAGGCGCGCAGCCGAGACCTTCGGGAACTCAAAACAAACACAAGCATGGACGATCATCGAGTGTTCAAACGATGACGTCCAAGTCTTGAGGACGGTCAAAAATGGGGTGTCTACACCTATGTGGAAAACAACTTTCAAATGCTAATGATATATCTAACCAAGGACGTAGCTTGGGAGGACTTGGAGCTAAGGGTTTCATTTTTATTTTTATTTTTTTGTTTATTGATGTAATTATTTTTGTTTAAGCATCGGGCTTTACCTGTATTGAGTTAAACTTATTTTGTTGTACCTAAGTATTGACTTGGAAAGTTGTAGCCATTAGAGCATATAACTATTTGGTTTTCCTTTTACTTTAATTCATGTGTCCATGCCATATATGCTATCGATTCAGAATCTAGGATTTATGAGTATATATTGCATATGTCATCTTTTGTATTGATCAAAGTTATGGATGAAATAGAAGATATGATATTATTGATCATTTGTAGGTAATGTTATGGGTTGGGTTATTATTATTTATTTTGGGGCGTTACAACTTAGTTACTTTTTATTTATTTTAAATTTTTATTAAATATATTTGATATTATTCTCATTTTAAAAGTATATTTTCAATGATATTAATTTTATAAAAATTAAAATTTTATATTAAAATTAAATATATTATTAAAATAAAATAAAAAGACTAAAATAGTTTTTAAAATTTTGTATTAGAAATGTGAGAGATAGAATGGGTGTTTGGAAATTTGTTATTTTAGTAGGTTTTTTTAGTTTTTGATTATTTTAAGATGTTAAATTTTTGTGTTTGGAAAGATAATTGGGTTTTTTTTTGTAGTTGGATGTAATGTTTGTGGAAAAAAAAAGTGAAATGATTATGAATTTGATGTGATATTTTTTCTAGATTTGTTTCTTAATTAATTTTTCTTTTAGTGTTTTTTTAGCAAAAAAAAAAAAAAAAACACTTTCCAAACAAGATAAAGGTGCTGTTTGGTGTAGCTGTTAAAACAGATTATAGATTATAATTTAACAGATTATAGATTATAACTTTAATCAGAAGCTGTTAATCTGTTTGATATAGCTGTTGGATTATAAATTGAAGTTGTTGAGTAGTGTTTGTTAAATAAGCTGTGAAGTAGCTTTTTCAATTAATTTTTATTTTTTATTATTCACTATTTGTCTACATTTCTTGTAAAAAATAATAATAAAATTTTGTAGTCCATTTGGGTTTTTTTTCTATTTTTTAAAAAATAAAAAATAAAAAAATTTAAGAGTGTAGCCATGAATTAATATGTCCACAGCAAAAGCTGATAATCAAAAGTAAGAGGTGAACAGTTTCTCAAAATCATATTTTTTTACTTAAAATAAGTTGTTAGAATCAGAAACTGTTTGAAATAACACTACAAGAAAATTAGCTTATAACCACGCTTTTGTTATGGCGTTTTTTTAAAAAACGTCGTTTTAAAGGTTTTCAAAATATTTTTGTAAATAACTCATTTTAAAAACACGCGTGCTTTGGTGTACAAACATGTTTTCCCTTTTAAGATCCACGCGTTTTTCATTCTTCTATTCTATTTCACGCAGCAATTGATAGATCTAGGTTTTCTATCTCTTCATCACTCTTCTTTCTTATAGTGAAAGGTCACTAGATCGAGCTTCGGCGACTTCGATTCACGATCTGGTTCTCTCCATCTTGGCTCAAAGCTCTCAATCAGTCCGATTTGAAGATTAATTTTGCGAGTCCTCTGATTTTTTCATTTTGTTTATATACAAACTTAGATCTACGATCTCAAATCTGTTTTATATATATATATATATACTAATTTATGTCTACTGATCGCGATCGATTTTTATTCTATTGGTCGATTTTTAGGCAAATCTCGATTGATTGATTTTTAATTTATTGATCGCGATCGAACATTCTTCTCTGGATTTGATCGATTGATTGCTTTCGTTCAGATCTGTAAGTTTGAGTCCCTATGCGCATATTAACATCCTTAAACCGACTCTATTTCTGACTCGTTCGTGGTGATCTTTGCGTTTGTGCTTTGTATGCAGTTCTAGGGTTAGTCTATTGAGGCTAATCTCTATTGCATTTGCGTACAGAGTCACAGAACCACCATTACAACCATACTGTGTCAATCTTTGCAGCAGCAATGTCTCTCTTCCTCACAATGGGTTTTGTGCACTGCAGACACCTAATTTCCACTCTGGTGAGTCTTCTTTGATTCCCTCCTTCCTTATCTTGCTTATGATCTGTCTGGCCCTGTCGTTTGTGCATTTGGGTTTTTCTGCTACTGTCCATAAATTTTAATGTCTTCAAAAGCCATGTATCTATGTGTTTGTTTATATGTGCATCAAAATTTTATTGGATTTTATCTGATGGACCCGCAGAGTACTTAGAGTGACCAAAATTTGAGTTTATGTTCTGCAGCTCCAATAACAAATAGGAGGAAAACCTTGGAAGAGGTAGAAAGATAGGCTAAAATTTGAGTTTATGATAGGCCAAAATTATTGACAAAATTATTGTTAAGATGATGGGTGGAAAGATTTACTTATCCTGTCTGCTGTAGTTATATAAATAGAATCAGATGATGGTTTGAGTTGGGACCAATTTAAAATTCAGTCTGTCTATTGGTTAATTTGGGTATTGACTTAAATTTGATTTTTTTCCAGCAGTGACCTCTCCGGAAGTGACGTATAAGTGTCAGATACGGACACACTCCAAACACGTGTCGGACATGTTGGAGACATGCTGAGAACACACTGGGACACACTGAGGACCATTTAAAAAAAATAATTAAAAATGAACTTGTGTTTACTATAATAGTATACCAAAGGTTGATAAATTTCGTAAAATTAAATATTTGACTTAAAATAATTATTAAATATTTAAAAATATGACACATAATAAATATATAAAATCATATCTTTTGCACATGTCTCTAACGCGTCGTGTCCTAAATTTTTTGAAATTTGCGTGTCCTTATCTGTGTTGTGTCGCGTGTCCGTGTTTGTGTTTCTTAGTAGGCATACATGCAGTAGAATTAAGAAGCATCGGTCAACAAAAGTGAGAGAATGTAGAACAAATATATGAGATATGTTTTTGATCTTAATGCATGACCTATTAATGAGAAAAACTTTCTACAAAAGAAATGAATATCTACTCTCAGTGTTAACAATGATATTGCTTTATTCAGTTATGTTTTCGATATTTGTTTTTACTTGGAATTTTCTGATGGCTATCATGGAAGTTCCTTTCTTTAAGGTCATTGATCATGTTTTTACTTGATCTCCTTTAAATGTCTGTATGGTTTTACGTAATGCTTCATGCCTTCAATAACATGCATCTATAAATGCTATTTTTTTATTATCTTTTAGCTCCAAATCATAGAGGATGGCTTTATTATTGTCTTTGTATTTCTCTTGTTGATATTACTGAAAATTATTAGAGCAAATTAGGTAACTGGGCTGTATCCAGTAGGTGGAACCGCATACTATGGCGATACTGCCCCCTTCAAGTAAGTTCGCACACAAAAATGATCTTTTCTGCAAGGTCTGACTTTCAAGTGAGATGGCAAAACTAAATGCACACAATTCAAGAAGGTCAATGGCAGGAAGGAATTGGATACGTATATCCATTGGATGGGACGACAACATAGAGTTCCTGAAAGTTCCTGGGGTTTTTTATTAGTTGCGTAAAACATGGAGTTAAGTAGAATTAATGTCTTTTCGTATTTGCTGTCAGCAATTACTCAATTAAACTGTATATGACAGATTTGTATATGAGTAATTTTGTATAAAAAAATGTCCACGGAACTTCATAAACAGGGATTCACTAATTGGTGTTCTCCCTTTATATACTAATATTTAGTATAGATATAATGAGGTATTGTTTGTACCCTTTTTGGTCTGAGGAGTGCAAACAGGTATCAAGGAATTATGAAATGGAATTGTCTGCCTTAAGTAATTCTGGTTATCTTCCCTGGCATTGACATATTATTTTGGTCTTGCAGCCATCCAAATTGTGAGACAAGGAAGTGGATAGTTTTGGGGGAAATAAGGGTTGGTATATTTGTGGAGCAAGATATTTCCATTGAAACTGAATTGGCATGTGATTATAATGCTGAATGGCATGGTGGTGCTAAGGTTCGATGTCAGCGTTGGGCACCTAACTGTTCTAAATTTCTCGAGGCAAAGTCTCCTACTTTTCTGGTGAGTTCAAAGTGATAACTTTTGAAGTCTATATTTGAAGATACATTAACATCTCATTTGACATTCATTCTCCTGATGGAACTTGAGTGATGAGAAAAAAAGAAAAAAAAAAAACTGAAAATGAATTTATGCAAACTATTAAAAGGCAACTGTTTATACTAAAGGCAGCTATTTTGTATATTTGTTTATTCACCTCATCTCGCAGTAAACTCATTGTCCTTTTTTTTAATGTTTTTCCATTTCTTTAACAAGTGCATAATCATGTGTTGGAAGACGACGATGAAAGGTAATGGGTTATGCATTTATTACTCAAAATTTATAGGCAGTTATAGGCAGTTATATCATTTGAAAATACGAGAATTGAGATTTAGAAATTGTATTCAATGTCCCTCTGCCCTTTTCCTCAATAGTTAGGGTGTAGTCTTGTATTTCTAACTAAATTAATGGGTTGCAAATGCATGATTCTCATCCCCTATCTGTAAAATGTTTGAAATCTTTGGGAGACAAGATGATTAAGGAGCAACATTTTACAACTCGTGATTTCTTTGAATCAGTAAGCTAAATTTCTGTAACTCCTTTAAAAAAAACTTCATCTCTATATTTTCCATTGTTGTGGTTAATGAAGATATTCTGCAGGAGGTGGTCCTAATGCAGGTAAATCCCATAGAATTATGGTGGATGGTTGCATTTGTTAGCTTCAACTGAGATGTTTTTCTACTCTTTCTCTTCTTCTTGAAAGGTATTGGATTTTGAGATTGGTACATCTAATATTGCTTTTAAATTCCTCGAGGAGCTTTTCATTTAGTTCAAGTGATTTTTTTTTTTTTTTGGGTGTCATTATTATAACATATGTTGGCAATCGTAAGGTTAGAGTTTAGATCAGTTTACTGTGAGAGGCAAGTTTAACTTTGAGTTTGCATAGTCAATGTGTACATATGGGCTTGCTCTTTTATTTCTTAGAGCAGATTTGTTTTACAAAGACTAGACAAGAAGAAGAAGTGTAATTCGTAACAGCTTTGTTTTTGTTTTCAGAAATGTACTTGTCAAAGGAGGTGACCTCGCTTCTTCATTGGATGCTGTTGATATTTTGTTTGATGGTATGCTTAATGTATTCATTAGGGTTTTTGAGTTGTAACTGTGTGTATCTCTAGGCGGTGTCTTTTGCTAATTTGATTTCTTGATTTGATCTTCTAGGAGATAATTTCTATGAGCTACGTTCACCACGCATAAGAACTCGGAATACTCATGGAACTGGCTGCACTTTGGCTTCATGTATAGCAGCTGAGCTTGCAAAAGGTTCTTTAATGCTATGCTGTTAAGGTAATCTATTATATGTTTGTATTTCTGGAACTTCTAACAGTTATGTGTGCATTGCACCAAAAAAATAAATAAGGCTGCAATTTTTGTTTTTGAATGTAATAATAGTGGTTTTGAGTTCAGTTTCACTGTTGACATAGACCCAAGTTACATCCAAAGCTTAATTGATCACTTGATTAAGCTTATTGCCTTCACTTAGTCAAACCAGAAAGATAGAGTGGCATTTTCAGCAGATAACTGGCCTATAACTTAATATATGAAAAGACCTTTGGCAGGGTAAAAAAAATTGAATACAGATCCATATAGCGGGCTCCATATTCAGGATTGCTTTTGTTGCCATTTGCTTTGTGACATTTGTCACTATCTGACTGATGCACTATTTGACTGCTCATGTTTATGTGTTTTTTGAGTTAATGTTCTTGAATGTTGTTGCTTGTTCTTAAAATATTAAATATGTACCTTGGGGAAACCGTTTTTGCCTTTCATTTGAAACAACAAGGGGTCAAAATTCAAGGAAATGAAACATGCAATTTACTTAATCGGTCATGTGACTAATTTTGGACATTTTACCTGGCAATACTTTACATTTACATTGTTACCAGATGCTTAAAAGGAAGATTACTATTGTTATTCACCCAAAAAAAAGATTACTATTGTTATTATGGTGGTTCATATTGTTATTAATTGAAATAAATGAAAAAACCAATTTGAACCTAGACAGAGTAATCTGATTATCACATTGTCTGAGCTTGAGGGATCATCTATCAATTCACTTTTTGCAGGTGGTTCATGTTGTAAAATCAAATTCCAGACTTGCAAATAATGATCTACATGTTGACATCCAAAGGTTGAGATGTCGTGCTCTGTGTTATTCAAAGCGGACCTCAACCTGCTACACTTGAGGGCAGCATTTCACGAGCATATCGGTGATGTTATGGATGCCTTGCGAGACTATCGAGTTGCTGTCTCTGTTGACCCAAACCATGAGATGCTGGAACTTCACAGCAGTCAAGAGCCATGAACCCCCAAAACACAAAATAGAATAAAAAAAAAAAAAATGGGGTTTTTTTTTATTTAAAATTTTAAATATTGTGTCACCATTGTATATTTTGTGAGCATGTGCAATGTAATGTCCATGTTTATCTTCTTTATAATTTTTTGGTAATCAATATCATGGACTGTCCTCACCACTGTTTCCTTCATACTTTTCCAAATGGCATGGATTCATCAAGAATCAACACTTAAAACTACGGTAGAGTGAGTGTTAATTTATTTAGGAATGGATCAGCTACTGCATGGATTTAACTTATTGGATTTTTTTCTTAAAGGATGTTGTATTGGGTACTATTATAGATGTGAGGGAATAATAATCTCACAGAAATATGTCTGAACAAAGTTTTATTCATTATTGTTATTTTACAGGTATATTTTTAAAGTTAAATCTTACAAAATTAGTAGTTTAAAAAAAAAAAAGAAAAAAATCTATTGCGGCGTTTTTCAAAACGTCACTATAGTTATATTTTTAAAATAATAAAAAAGCTATTACGACGTTTTTGAAGCGTCGCTGAATGCCTGTGTGACGTCATGTTACCGTTGGCTGCGACATTTAGCGGCGTTTTTATAAACGCCGCCTATACTAATTTTACGACGTTTTTAAAGCGTCATAAACTTATAGCGACGGCCGCGTCCTCGACGTTTGGTGGTAAGCGTCATTAAAGAAATTAGCGGCGTTTTTAAAACGCCGCTAAAAGTCATTTTTCCAGCAGTGTAAGTTTAACCAAACCATTCAAAATAACTTTTTAAAAATCAAAAACTTATAAATTAGTTTAAGAGAGGGAGGTGTGCATGTGTGAGGGAGAGAGAGAGAGAGTGTGTGTGAGGGAGGGAGGGAGGGAGGGAGCGCGTCAGGTAAAAAGGGTATGAAAGTGTGTTTTGAATTTATTTATTTGGTTTAAAGAAATAAATCTAGCTACCAAAGTGGCTGGAGAGGATCCTCATACTCCAGAGAGGGCCGGCCTGGGCATAGCCATCATGCCATGATTTAGGGCTCTTTAAAATTCGTTTAAAAAAAAGAGTCATGTCTTATTCTAATTTAGTATAATATATTAAGTATATTATAAATTTAAAAAAAATTAAAAAGTTTAAATTAATTTAAAATAAATTGACAATTAAAAAATTCATTCAAAATTAAAATGATCTATTCTCGCTCCTTATCTAATTCTTAATCTTAACTCTTGATTCAATTTTCCCAAAAATTTGAGAGAAGAGACACAACATAGCACTAGCGAATTTCTCATGAATTCGAAGCAGCAACACAACATTAAGAAAAATTATTATTTATTTTGTCTTTTGCTCAATTATTATTATAATATTAGTATTTATACAAATCTGCATCATTAAGAACAATTAGTCTTTTTATATGTGCTAAATTTTTCGTTGAATAAAAAAAAAATGAAAAATCCAAAATAATTTAGTGATAAGGTCTTGTTTGACATGATCTAAAAAAATCAAAAAAGTCAAAAAGTTACTATCCTATTTAAGGCAAAGTTTGGCAAGTTGAAAAAAAGTCAAAAAGTTACTTAAAAAGTTAAAAAGTTATCACTATTCACCAAAAGTCAAAAATTACGGCTGCACAACTCCCAATTCTAATTTTTCACCACACTAATTTATACAATTTTTTAATACATATTTTTCTATAAATAGTTAAAAAGTTAACAGACTTTAAACTCAACCCTAGTTTGTTTTGATCAGATCTAGGAAAAACGTCTTCAACAAAACAACGTTAGCAGCTTTAAATAAGAATCTGCAACCGCGATCTCCGCTCGAGCTCAACATAGCCCGCTCGAGCGGACTGAACAAAAACTGCATACGAAGAAACAGAGCTGCGCTCGAGCGTAGGAGTTTCCGCTCGAGCGTCCAATCACACCTTCCAGTATCTGTGCTTGCCCTGTCAAACTACTGTGACCTGCTAATCTACGCTCGAGCTCAAGAGTCTCCGCTCGAGCGGACAGTACAAAAACAGAAAAACACAGTTTTGAACCAACATAAGATTTTGTCTCCGGATTTGACAACACAGGGACCTAACACTTACCATCGCTGGTGCTAGAGCTAGGACATAAGCACCTTGGAAGCTCCTTACAGACTCTTATTGGAATAATCTTACCTCTGCATTCCAAATAAATAGTGGAATTAATCATCTCCATGTGCCTAGTGAGAATTCGAACTCTACCTTGCTGAAAGGTTTAAGGGTCATTAATATCATTCTCAAATTGAACTACCAACCCCTAGTGACTTGCTATACTTCGAAAAGTTATTACACTCCATAAATTGATTGGAATACCGAAACAATATAGCCATACACACCTCTCTTGCTCTAGAAATTGGCCATCCTCCCATTCTTCAACTGAGTCACACCACTTCTGACCCCAATTTTGAAGCTGCACATTCCCTTCCTTCATCTGCTGGATTGAGTTGAAAGTTAGCAGCACTATTCTGCCTCTGCACTTCCTCACAATCACATCCTTGAAGCCCCTTCTACATAGCTCAACTCGAAAGTCCTTATCAGCTAAAAAATTGCTCCGTCTCACGACTAAGCTTTCATATCGCCAACCATTACCTTCTTCGTAAGCCTTGATCACCACTTTCTCACTAACACTAGATCCACCCTTTACTAATGCCTCTGCATATGTCTTTTTATCTCCGTGGCTCTACCCCTGCTTCCAATAATACCTCTGATTTGTTCTCTTTCCATCATCACCTCTTTGTGGCCCCTTATTCTCCATAAGGCCAGATTTATGAATTTTTTGATACTCAGCTCTTTTCACCAGTAATGCCTTATTATCGCACCACAGACCATCTGCCTTCTGAATCGCCATAGTTGCAGCCACTTCACAATCATATCTCACAAATCCGAACCTAGATCTTGTTGCTTGCCTTTGCTTTCCTGGGATAAACACATCATTGACTATGCCGAACTTGCTAAAGAGATTGAACAACCCCTTAGGGTCCATAGGCTTTGGAATGTTATCCACAAAAATAGTGACCAGTCCTACCTCCTTTCGAAGTTGACAGATCTGAACTCTCACTCATGAGGCTAAATCAAAAAAATTGAGAGTCCGAACAATTTAGCACGTTCGGGTACCCCGGACATGCGGCACTAAACCCTCTGGTCCAAATATAGTGCATCATAGGGAAGCCAAATCATATACTTCAATGTTACAAAATTTTGTAATATTATGAAGGACATATTCTATAAATATTTTTAGATATGCACATAAAAGTATATTTTCATTATGTTCAGTATTGATTTTTTTAATAACTTTTTTTTTTGTGTTTTTTTTTTCTTTTTTAGTAAATATGTTTTTAATATTTTTGAAAAAAATTTTATACTGTCAACTTCTACTCAATTAGATTGACTAGAAAAATAAATAATAAAAAAAATACAAAATTTTGAAAAAAAAAAACACTAATAAAGATAAAAGAAAATCAAAAACAAATTTTCATTTTTTGACATTTTT
This sequence comes from Camellia sinensis, assembly GCF_004153795.1. Taxonomy (NCBI): domain Eukaryota; kingdom Viridiplantae; phylum Streptophyta; class Magnoliopsida; order Ericales; family Theaceae; genus Camellia; species Camellia sinensis. The sequence goes on from NW_021025260.1 coordinate 18,652, forward strand.
TTGTCCACAGTGATTTGTTTTCAAAATTTTATTTTAAAGCTTATTAGATCCTTTTACGCGTTTCCTCACTTACCAATTCTGAGCTTGTCTGTTCATCAAGGTCAACTTGTCTGCAAAATGGCTCCTTGCACAACTTTTCTCCTTTTACGTTCTCTCTCTCTCTCTCTCGACTATTATATATACTTCTATCCGGATGAAGATTCTGTAGTCATCAACGAAAAAAGAAAACAAAATGGCTTTGATTTCCAAAAAGTGCATGACCATGCTCTTTGTTGTAGCAACACTACATTTTATTTCACTCTCTTCCTCTACATTATTATTTCATTTTCTAAATGAAGCTATACAAAATTTATTTAAAATATATTTTTGTAATTTGTTTGCAATTTGCAGTGGGCGACAATTGCTTCTTATCGACGCCATATTTGCATCCCCAGATTTATACAAATGGTTGGCGGGAAAAGGTGTCGACTGGGCGATGAATCAATTGCCTAAAATAACGGATAATCCTGACGCCAAAGACTTTCTATACAATATGCGAGACGGTTATAAAGCCGGGAAGAAGCTCAATGACTATTGGTGTTGGTGCTCCTTTCAATCACAGCTTATTAGGGTGTTTGAAATGTTGTTAAAAAAATGATATTCACTATGTCTAGATTTAATTTTTAGAAATTAAATTTTTTATTTTTCGTGTTGATTGTGTTATTGGTGGTGTTGGTGCTGGTGCTCCTGGGTTTGGCGGCTTCACGGTGGTTGGCCTGCTGGTTGTGCTCCTTGTAATCACGGCTCATTAAGCTTCCGTTTGAGAATTGGGTTGGCTTTTTGGCTTTTTTGACTATTTTAACTTGGGCTAAAAAGCTTAGTTTGAAAATGACTTATTGACTTTTTGGCTTTTTTGATTTTTTTTTTTTGTGAGAGAAGAGTGTAATGATTATGGATTGGATGTGATGTTTTGTTTGTTGTGGCTAAAATAGCTTATTTTGTTTTTTATGGCTATTTTAGCCACAATCCAGCAAACACCACCGAGTATTTGGAATGTTGTTAAAAAAATAATATAATTTTTTAAAAATTGAGTTTTTGATTTTTTATATTTTTTTATTTTTACAGAATAATTTTAAAATTTTAAATAAATTTTTTTTAAAACTTTTTTAGATATATCTCTCAAAGATAATCAAGTGCTAAAACTTATTGCTCAAAACATAAATTGCGTACCTTAGACCCACGGGGATGCCTCTCTTTTATAGTTAACTCAATCCAAGTCCCAGTAGAAGCATGACTTCTATGGACTCCAATTCTGTGCTTACTTGGATTCTTCAAGAGATAGAGATAAACTCCCTAAGAGCTCTATCCTTATCTTGGCTAAATCTCCTCTTTGTCCTAGGACTCTTGTCCCTTATCCGTTTATCTCGGATTCCGATATCTTCGGAGATAACCTCGGTAATTCGGAACAACCTTGGCGTGACTACCACGACACGTGGCACCTCGGCTGACACGTCGGCGTCACCATGCCACATGTTGGTACTCAGAAAATATATCCCCACAATAAAGAAGCAACAAAAATTACAAGTAAGCAATTTATTTTTTAATTCTTTTGTCCTACATTAAAATTTTTCAAATAATTTTTTAAAACTTTTTTACAAATCCAGTTCGTCTAGTTGCATAGACTCCAGAAGCCAAAAAAATAAAATAAAATAAAATATCTTAATTTTTCTTTTTTTTTAAACTAAAAACGAAAACAAGTCAAAAAAATAAGTAAAAATTAAATAAATCTCAAACGCCCCTAATGGTGGTTATGCAACTATTACTGTGGCGGAGCCGTGGTGGTGATTAGAAATGCAGGTGAAATTTTAGCATTATTATATTTTTATTTTTATTGTTTTAAAATTAATAGTTAATTAAATGATATTTTATTTTAATATAGAATATAAGAATAAATTTCTTAAAATGTATTGATTTGATTTTTAATTATGGATTTTGATTTTATTTTATTTTTCCATTAATTCAGGATTTTATAACTGATCTGTTATATAAAAACCAAATATTGTAATGGTGAAAGACACCTTTTGCTGAATTATTAATAAATTATATATTTTTCTTTAAAGTGAAAATTAGTGAAACATCCCTCTCTAATTTTGTGTAGTAAGAAAAATGTCTAAGATGTTTAATTTTAATAGTTAAGTTCCCTCGATAAAATTTCTGTAATCATAATAAAGAAATTTTAAAATTTCTCAGTGAAATCAGAGCAATTTTTGTGTGAAAATTCAAATTTCTCTGTGTCGAGACCGAAATTTCTCTGAGTCGGATGAAATTTTTTTGAGTCAAATTTTTTTCTGTAAAAATGTTGAGTGACCTTAACTACTATAAAAATATTATATATCTTTTATCTTATAAAATCTTAATATCAAACATCTTAAAAAAAATTCTCCTTTTTTTTTTTCTTTTTTTTAATGTTTGTTGTTGTGCTTATTATTTATTCAATACAAGTCTTCCTACATCACTGTGGTTGTAGTCTATATCACATTGACTCCGGTTTGAGTATTGAGTATGAGTACGTATTTAAATGTCAAATTTTCATAAATTTTTAAATTTTTAGATACTGGAGTTTGTATCAAAAACAAATAAGATAGGGATATAAAGCCCCGTTATTAACACATATATTACATATTATATAATATTTTAAAATAAGATGTTATATATTACGCAGTAATGTGTTTGAAATTGAATAAAAATTTAAAAAATATGAAATTTTTATTTGTCATCTTTGTTAGAGGTTAAATATTTATTTCTAGTAAATGTGAGATTTTTATTCTTCAAACATTGTAAAAAGTTAAAAAAATTGAGTGTCTAAATTAAATACAAATATTAGACACATATTCACTCTTATTCTTATCATATCTAATGGCCACAAATACTCAGAAAAAATAGAAGAGTACAAATAATATAGGTTTTAGTATACTAGCTAATGAATGAAAATAGTTTTTTTTTCTTTTTTTTTTTTAGAAAAAAGGAATATTTTTTTTGAGGCATTTGGTTGGTGGTTTTATTCTAAAATTTTATTTGAGCTTAGGTACTACGGTCAAACAATATTTTAAATAGTGATCTTATAAATTGTTTGGTTCTTACTTTTTTTTTTTGTGAACATAAAGGTTCTATTATAGTGTGAATTACATAAAAGATCAAGTATAAACGCACGTGTGTTATGTGTTAAGAGATAAATGTGTATTTTCTCATAATGTTGAAATTACTAAACATAATACTTAAAAAAAAAAAAAAAAAAACTTATTTAGTGTACTTTTCCTAAACATAACACTCCAATGTAATACGCTGAAAACGTAACACTCCAATATAACATAATAAAAAACTCTGTAGTGTATTTTTTTTTTCCAAACATAATATTCTAATGTAACATACTAAAAAATTCTTTATTGTACTTTTCTCAAATGTAACAACATAACATTCCAAAAAAACCTTCCTAATGTACTTTTTCCAAACGTAACACTCCAAATGTAACACAGTAAAAAACTCCACAGTATACTTTTATCAAACGTAACAATGTAACATTTCAAAAAAAAAAAAAAAATTCCTTATTGTGTTTTTTTTTAACGTAACACTCAAATTAATGTTGCACACAAAAGCTGTTTAGTGTATTTTTCAAAATGTAGCACTCTAATGTAACACTTTAATGTAATACTAAAAAATCACACCAATAGAAATGTAAATTTCTACGCTCAACAACTAACACTTCAACCACCAATCCTTCTAATAAGAATTTTCTACACCTCTCCTTTCTATTCCAATCCCAAAAACCAATCAAAAAAATTAGAAAAATGAATTACAAAAGAATATTTACTTAAACTCAAATGGTACTAAATCAAATAAATATAACTTTTCAAAACAAAAAAAAACTAATTTATTCATAAGAAAAATTTTAAACTAAATTATGGATAAATTTTTCTAGGTACTATGCAACTATTTTCAACCCGTTAAATCCTATTTCTTTGCTCGATCATAGGCTGATAAGAGCCCCTTCATTCCAAAAAGAAAAAAAATAAAGGAGTAATTTGGCTAAGGAAGAATAAAAAACCATCAAGCATCCAATCAATGAGAAGATGAAGTCACAATAATATTTGTGAAACAAATTTTCACCTGAAGCTTTTAAAGCCGAGTGTTGGCTTCCACAAAGCAATTGTGTTTATTCCATTTAGTTTGATTTTTCAGAAACTAATTTTAAATAAGTTTTGATTTTTTTCTGGAGGATTTTTTAAAATATTTTTATTAATTTATTAGATACACCTAATTTATAGACATTAAAAAAGTAAAAAAATAAAATTACAAAAAATGTTCACTAAAAATAAATTAAAACTCGAACGAAAATCTGTTTGTTTTTTTAAAGATATTTGCTTGCTTTATTAAATTTTTTTTTCATATTTTAGTCATTTTTTTTTTTTTTTTTTTTTTTTTTTTTTTTTTGTAGATGTATCTCATTTAAAAAGAAAAAAAATGTAAAAAATAAAAATAAAAAGGATCATGCACTAATAAATCTTAAAATGTGATATTGTGAATCGTTTGGTTCTTTTTTTTTTTTTTTTTATGAATCAAAAAGTCCCATTAAAGTGAAAATTATACAAAAAATGATAGTTACTTACATGTTTGGGTTTAATTTTTTAAGAATAAAAGCGAGTTTCTCCAAATGTGAAATTACACATTTAGGCAATCTACACTATAGAGGTTTTGGATTTTCCCTTCTTCTGGAACAAATCTCATATTACGAGCATAAATGTAATGCTCCAATAACATAACACTCTAATGTAACACACTAAAAAATTCATTACTATACTTTTTTCAAATGTAACAATGTACCACTTCAAAAAAATTATTTAGTGTATTTTTCTCAAACGTAACACTCCAATATATTAAAAAAAAGATTTATTTATTTTTTTCAAATGTAGCATTCCAATCAATGTAATTCCAAAAATAACACTCCAATGTAACACATACAAAAACACTGACAAAACTCCTTAGTGTACTTTTTCAAATATAACATTCACAGTTTAAAATTATATATTTGTCCAAAACTTATTAAGAAATTTTTGTACTCCTTTTGGAATAGTTTAAAAAATCTTACATCTTTTTTTTGGAGTGTAACACTAGTGTTACGTTTGAAAAAATAAAAAAATAAAAAAAATTAAGAAGTTTTTTTGTTACATTGGAGTGTACACTAAAGAGTTTTTTTTGGAGTGTTATATTTGAAAACAGTACACTAAGAAATTCTTTTGAAGTGTTACGTTTGAGTGTTACATTAGAGTATTACAGTTTGAAATTATGCATTGACCCAAAACTTACTAACGAGTTTTTATACCCTTTTTGAAATGTTTGAAAATTTTCACATCCTTTTAAAATGTTTAAAGAATTTCATATTTCAATTCATTTTTATACTCTTTTTGAAATGTTTTTCAAATAAAAATTTTTCATATAAAATTTATTTCAAATTTGATTCTCATAGATTGTATAGCTTACCTTTCTAGCACAAAAGAAAAGAAAAAAAAAAAGAAAAAAAAAAAGAAAGAAAGAAGAAACATAATAGAAATAAGGGTATAACCATAAATCTAATTTCTAAATAATAAATTAAATCTACCTTTCCAAAATTAATGAGACTAATTGGTCTATAAAAAAATTATTGAGACTAAACTAATCACCGTTCCTTAAGATGAGATTTATAAATAAAATTTCCTTTAAAAAATTCATTAAATATAAATGAAAATCCGTTTAAAAACCCAAAGCTCAAAACTGAACAAAACTGCATGCAATGAATCAATGAATCAAAAGCATTATCAAATAATTCCCCACTGAGAATAAAAAGAACTTTAATAAATAAATGACTGCATGCATTTTCAGCAACTTTACTATTCTAAAAAGGGAGAACGCTAACTAGGCCATAAAAAGGGGAAATTGCATTTTAATGGGAAGTAGAAAAAATATTTACATTTAAGGAAAATTCAAGTAATTTATGCACAGTCTAGTGCATGTACATCCATTAAAATACAATAATTTACTCTAGACTCCACTGAAATGCCATTCCAACACCCCCCCAATAAAACTTACATCCTGCTCCAGATGATTTTGGACTTCTCATATAATTCTTTGATTATTTATTAAAGTACTTACCAAATAAAATAAAATAAAATAAAAATATGCTCAAAATCAAAGTTTTTGCTTAACTGGCAAAAGCAGAACCTTGAGAAAGAGAGAGAAGCTGGAATGAAATTCATGCTCAACAAGGCTATGACATATTTACTAAAAGAGTTCAAAAACGATCCATGAGAGGCCTAACCTACCAAGACATCCAAAAACAAAAACAAATATCCACATGTTACAAATATCCTGACTGTTCTATTAATCAACAAAATGGGCTATAACAGTCCTGCACTGTTCGAAATCGCTAACTCTATCTTCATATATAAACATGTGAAAACAAAGCAACAAATTTTCAAATTTTTAGAACACTATGTCACAAAAGGCTTCAAGATATATCAAACTTCTCTTCCGTAGACACCAAATCCATTTAACTTTCTCCAAACTTTGTTGCAAGAACTTCATTTCCGACTTGCCACTAATGTAGAAAGTTGTTGTGTTTTAGTAACGTGCAATTGTTTGTTATTTGTAGCGAGCAGTCTATGATAATAGTTTGATCCGCACATTATCATAGACTTTGATATTAATGCATGCACAAACTTCTAATCAAGTTCTCAAAAAAAAAAAAAAAAAATCAATACTATTGATAGGTGTCATTATCCTTTTTGCTAAAAAATTAAAAAATAAAATAAAATAAAATGAAACACTGTAATTATTTGCTAATGTGATCGAAGGTGTTACAAGCTCCAAAACTGCCACAGCTTCATTGCTGGAAAATAGATTTTTAGTGACGTTTAAAAAATGCCGCTATAAGTGTCAAAAACGCCGCCAATTCCTTTTGCGACGCTTAGCACCAAAACGCTGAGGACGCGGCCTTCGCTATAACTTTGTGGCGTTTTAAAAACGTCGTGATATTAAACGCCGCCAAATGTCCTACTAAACACACGCTAACGTCACGGATGATATTTAGCGACGGTTTGGAAAAACGCCGTCATATCTTTTTTCAAAAATATGATCGCTAGTAAGTAGGGCCTAAGAGGTGTTTGTAGAAACGCCGTCATATCCCTTTTTTTTAAAAAAAAAAAATTGTGCTAATTTTATATGATTGAACTAAAAAAATACCTGTAATAGCACTAATATAAAATAATAACTCCCATTCAAATAGCTGTAATGAAGCATTTATTCACTTTCTCATTCAATTAATATCCAATCACCATTACTCACAAAATTAACATATCCAAAATCTAAAAATCATGTTTTAACATTAACCACAAACTAACATATATCCAAAAATCATGTCTTAGCATTAAAGTTGTAGTCTTCACTGGTCTACATGCCTGCATCAGAACATAAATTGCAATCAGATTCACCAAAATCAGCACAAATTGAAGAATTTGTACCAAATACTTATAAACAGTACTTAAAACTTGAAGAAGCACTAACAAGAAATTCACTTTCTCATTCAATTAATATCCAATCACCATTACTCACAAAATTAACATATCCAAAATCCAAAAATCATGTTTTAACATTAACCACAAACTAACATATATCCAAAAATCATGTCTTAGCATTAAAGTTGTAGTCTTCACTGGTTTACATGCCTGCATCAGAACAAAAACTGTAATCAGATTCACCAAAATAAACACAAATTGAAAATTTTGTACCAAATAATTTTAAACAGTACTTAAAACTTGAAGAAGCACTAACAAGAAGATTTTATCACATACATATAAATTGTCACGCCCTCAAAAAAATTAACATTAAACCCACCAACATTGACATGCATTGATATAAAAGATAACATCCTTTTGTTCATCAGAGTAAATCATTACAAAAATATTACATGCTAGTAACCAAAGCAAATGCCCTACGGGCTTACAACTTTTCAAGTTAACACTTGGTTACAAAACGAGAATACTAAGTCAAATACACATTAAACCCTTTGCTTGATTTTACAGGTAATACAGCAAAGGATAACACAACAACAAAAGTCTGTCTGCCTCTAGCCTCCCAAGCTATGTCCTTGGAGGTGGCATGCTACCTGTACCTGAAAATGATGTCCCATATAGGGTGAGCCACAGCCCAGTAGAAATACACTAAACCAACTATCAACAATGACTAAAAGGTTAGCAGTTGCTAGATGGTCAACTCATATACATCCACTAATATCACATTACTGTTCCATGATAATCATGTCCATATTACAAATTCACTTTCCATTTCTTATTCAACTTTGAGTCTGAAAACAAGGCTCAGTACCCTGGCCAAAACATTTGATGAAATTATAGTTCATCACTAAAACATTTCCGAAATTTATGGTGGATATGCATTTTGATGCTGTATCAAAGTCAGACAAAAACATTCCTGTATTTCTCGAATGGTATACATTTTAGTGCTATATCAAATCAACAAACAATTCCATACTTTACGAATGACAATGATATAAATTTTAGTGCTATATTAAATCAACAAACAATTCCATACTTCACGAATGATAATGATATACATTTTAGTACTATATCAAATCAAACAAACACTTCTAATTCGCAGCCTGATACACATTGTAGTGCTGTATCACTGTCACAAGATTCGGTTTAGAGGTCCAGCCCAGTTCTTCCAATAAACCGTGGAGTACAGCCCCGTTCTCCTCCCACACAATACAATGCATATAAACAATTATCATATACAAATTCAACCTATCAATACAAAATTTTGATGTATTAAACCAATTGCCATGTTCATTAGCATACTCAATAGATTAGCTTTAGATTTCCTAATCATCACACATTGCCTACTACAATCAAGACTATCTTCCACCAATAGTCCAATAAAGTTATTTCTAAACAGGAAATAAATGTACCAATTTGATATATTATCAACAGTTTAACTAGGTGAGCGACAAGTGAGTCCAACTACACCCTTTAACCCCATATCTTTCAAATTTGAATATTTCCTATTCAATTTCACAATTCCCTAAATTACTTATGCAAATTAATTTATCAATGTAATTAGGACTTTATCCATAATCTACATACAACACTAAGGTTCCATTTTCCTCAATAATTCAACATTAGCCTCATTTCTCTATATCAAACATGCATATAGGTTTACATATGACAAACCCCCATCTTTTGTGAAATTACAAAAAAAAGACCCAAACTTTCTCAAAATACCCAACAACCCCGAACATATTGAAATGCTAAAATTCATAGACAAAGCTCATAAGGAGGAGTAGGATATCCCTACCTCAAAGTTAGAGCTCAAACGGGGAAGTTGAAGAAAACCAAAATGCTCCAAACCCAAAGTCCACGGATCAAAATGGAGCCCTCGACGATCAACACACTTTTTACAAAGGCCGGAAGATAGGGAGACACTCTAACTAGATCAAACCCTAGAGAGAAAGGAGTTTCTAGAGAGAGGAGCTCTCAAAATATCTTTTTAGAAAGTAAGAGAGAGAGAGAGAATGTAAAAAGTGATTTTAAAATGCCCAGCTGCCAACTGATATACGACATTCCCGCTCGAGCGGAGAACACAACGCTCGAGCGTCAAGAACAAAAAACTAGGTACGCTCGAGCGCAAGAAGGCCCGCTCGAGCGCCAAGACACAAGAATAAAGTACATCCGCTCGAGCGCGAAAACCAGTCCGCTCGAGCGTAGATTTTCCCCTCCCAGAACTTACACCAAAAAGTACTACCCGCTCGAGCGCCAGAGTACCCGCTCGAGCGCGACTGCTCGAGCGTAAAGAAACCCGCTCGAGCGTAAAAATCACACCTGTAGAAGTTTTGCAGGCACACGAAATACTGGGAGTGTGCAATCTCCGCTTGACCGCAACAAGGCCCGCTCGAGCAGGACGACCAAAAACCTGGCAACAAGATTTTAGACCAAGGTTCAACCCACCTGTTCGAAACAAGCCCAACACATCCTAAAACTCAAACATAGAGAATTAAAGGATGTCAACAAGATATATAACTACCTACTCCATGGAACCTAAGTCCGGAACACTGTACATAAAGGGGACAAACCCGGGATCGCTATAACCTCCTCCCCTTAAAGAATTTCGTCCCCGAAACTAAGAAAACAACACACTTACAAGGTCAACCGACCACAAAGCACTCCATCCCCGAGCACTTAGGTAAGAAACGATTCTCTCAACAACTTTGTAGTTAACTCTCACAACAGAAAAGACTAACCAAGGAAACATGTTCCACAGACAACACTCAGGCACAAAAGACCTCAACAAAGCCAAACTCTCCCCGGGATAAATCACCAAAACACCCGACTAGCGCTCCCAGCTAAGTCACTTCTTAACAATTATAATTCCAAACAAAACAACCAACACAAATCTTTTGTATAAATATAAAGGAAATCATTCTTTTGCTCATGAGGCATTTCTCAAAGAAAATCAAATTTTCAACATTGGCACTCTGAAGAAAAAAAAAAAAATTTTTTTTTTTTTGCAATTTCCATGCGAAACTTAAAAAATTTTGCAAACACTTTTCATAAACACGATGTTACCCATAACACATAACCATCCACAATTTGTTTGGCAAAGACTTCACATTGAAATTTCTCAACAATATTACCATTCATATTCAACAACCTGACCCATTACCGGTCACTACATCTCTATGATATACATTTTAGTGCTATATCAAATCAAAACAAAGAATTCCATACTTCACGAATGATAATGATATACATTTTAGTACTATATCAAATCAAACAAACACTTCTAATTCGCAGCCTGATACACATTGTAGTGCTGTATCACTGTCACAAGATTCGGTTTAGAGGTCCAGCCCCGTTCTTCCAATAAACCGTGGAGTACAGCCCCGTTCTCCTCCCACACAATACAATGCATATAAACAATTATTATATATAAATTCAACCTATCAATACAAAATTTTGATGTATTAAACCAATTGCCATGTTCATTAGCATACTCAATAGATTAGCTTTAGATTGCCTAATCATCACACATTGCCTACTACAATCAAGACTATCCTCCACCAATAGTCCAATACAGTTATTTCTAAACAGGAAATAAATGCACCAATTTGATATATTATCAACTGTTTAACTAGGTGAGCGACAAGTGAGTCCAACTACACCCTTTAACCCCATATCTTTCAAATTTGAATATTTCCTATTCAATTTCTCAATTCCCTAAATTACTTATGCAAATTAATTTATCAATGTAATTAGGACTTTACCCATAATCTACATACAACACTAAGGTTCTATTTTCCTCAATAGTTCAACATTAGCCTCATTTCTCTATATCAAACATGCATATAGGTTTACATATGACAAACCCCCATCTTTTGTGAAATTACAAAAAAAAGACCCAAACTTTCTCAAAATACCTAACAACCCCCAACATATTAAAATGCTAAAATTCATAGACAAAGCTCATAAGTCGAAGTAGGATATCCCTACCTCGAAGTTAGAGCTCAAACGGGGAAGTTGAAGAAAACCAAAATGCTTTAAACCCAAAGATCCACGGATCAAAATGGAGCCCTCGACAATCAACACACTTTTTACAAAGGCCGGAGGATAGGGAGACACTCTAACTAGATCAAACTCTAGAGAGAAAGGAGTTTCTAGAGAGAGGAGCTCTCAAAATATCTTTTTAGAAAGTAAGAGAGAGAGAGAGAATGTAAAAAGTGATTTTAAAATGCCCAGCTGCCAACTGATATACGACATTCCCGCTCGAGCGGAGAACACAACGCTCGAGTGTCAAGAACAAAAAACTAGGTACGCTCGAGCGCAAGAAGGTCCGCTCGAGCGCCAAGACACAAGAATAAAGTACATCCGCTCGAGCGCGAAAACCAGTCCGCTCGAGCGTAGATTTTCCCCTCCCAGAACATACACCAAAAAGTACTACCCGCTAGAGCGCCAGAGTACCCGCTCGAGCGCGACCGCTCGAGCGTTAAGAAACACGCTTGAGTGTAAAAATCACACCTGCAGAAGTTTTGCAGGCACACGAAATACTGGGAGTGTGCAATCTCCGCTCGAGCGCAACAAGGCCCGCTCGAGCGGGACGACCAAAAACCTGGCAACAAGATTTTAGACCATGGTTCAACCCACATGTTCGAAACATGCCCAACACATCCTAAAACTCAAACATAGAGAATTAAAGGATGTCAACAAGATATATAACTACCTACTCCACGGAACCCAAGTCCGAAACACTGTACATAAAGGGGACAAACCCGGGATCGCTATATAAATAAAAGGGCATACCCAAAGACAATACAGACACATATGAGAATCATGTAAAATTAAATAAATATTGCTCTCGTAGCATAAACAAATTTAAAGGCCATTTGATCTAACTCTCACTCATCAAATTAGGCAAGACTTCTGAAGGGTCTTTAACATATTTTTTCTTTTAGAATGTGTATAACCTTATCAAATTGAGATTTGCCATCACATACAAATTCAAATTTGAATCCAACCAAAAATCTGGGCCAATGTTGAACAGGTCTATGATGAACAAATCTTGACCTTTAATTGACAAAAAAAATAATAATAATAATTGATGGCACCATCTGATGCTCTCCAATTCGGCAAACACCATTCTTTCTAAACAAATTGCAAAAATTGCCAACAATTTCTTCAACGTATGATCAATTTCACACAAGAGAGAGCATTCATGAACTCGAATCCAGGCAAGAGGCTACAAAACTCATAAAAAGACAGGAAAGAGAATACAAGATCATTGAAGCTTGAAATACCCATTTAAACAAGTGTACAAGCCCAATTCAATAAAAGATGCTAATCCAACTAAATTCCTATACTTTGATTAAAAAGAAATAAATTATAGAAAGCAAAAATTATAAAAAATAACGTAAAAGGAAAAGAAAAAGAAAAAATATTTTTTTGATTAGAATGAACATTTCACAACAAAATAAGAATTCTAATTATAAGTAACTATTTTTATAACAAATTTAAATTTTCAACGCCTTCAAATAGTGAAACGGTGCCGTTTTAATATTAAACAAAAACGACAGTTAAAAAACGCCGTTAAATAGTATAAAATGTGGCGTTTCATAAAATGCCGTTAAAGAAACGTCGTCAAAACCTATAATTCCTGTAGTGCTTGCAAGCAATTCCTGACAAATGTTTCATTGTTCTCTTTAAAATATAATTGTAGGATTCATATTGCTAAAACACAAAAGGTATTGGCGGTTGGAGTAGTTTTCTCGTAGACAAATTGCAGGCATACTAAGATCATAACTTTTTCACGTAATTTGAGTTGAAGCAACTTGGATGTTCCCTGCATCCAAGATGAAGAAAAGTTAAGTCTCATGAACTAAGTTGCAAAATCCATACCTCATCAAGCATTAAAAAAAATAATAATAATAATTTGTCAGTCAAGGATGTGGACAATAAAGCCATCATTTAATGACAACATCAGACATGAAATATCAAAACTTGTTCAAGTCTTCCTGTTTACCTTCACTAATTTAGTATTTATAGCAAAGAGTCTATGCATTTCATTAGGCAAAAAAAAAAAAAAATGGGAAGCAAGCACGAATATCATCTTGTAGAGTGGGAGAACGTGCCTTTCCTAGTCCACACAGGAGGGTCAGGAGTTTGGAATCCTGAATTATTCAAACTTGAAAATGGCTGTCAAGATTTAACTTAAACAGGGATGACTTTAAAGGAGAGTGGTCGAAGAAATACAGGGGTTACAGTGGCTTAAGGGGGTCATTGGACAACTTTGGAAATTGTGAGGCCATATGAAGTGGTTTTTCAGAAAGGCATAAGGAGATGTCAGGAGGATTCCCCCAAAATATGAGATTCTCTGAGAAGGACTAGACATTGGACACATAAGGAGCTATCTAGAACTTGAATTTTGAACAAGAGAAAAAGGGGTATTTGTACTTGCACAGTGGATAAACTCTTCAGGTGAGGAGTAGATAAGGTCCTCCACCTCGTTGCAGGTTAGATTATTCCTTTTTGATGAACTCTATAATGTTTGAGAATCTTATGATTAATCCCTATATTCTGATAAGCTACCCCATAATTAGCTCTATGTAATTTTATTGCCATCAACTATGTCTGTCCTCTCAATTTTCATCTTTTGTACAACATCATATGATATTCTTTAAAAGAAAATATTGACTAGAATATTGAAAATGGCATGAAATTATTTACTTTTTGACAGAGAGAATGAATAACTCCTCTCTCTTTTGTGAATAAGAACAAAACATAAAATGGTAAGTCACTCAAGTATCAAACATCAGAGGGACATAGTTTCCTTTTGATGTACCATGTCCTGTGTTTAACCGCTGAGGGATTTAATGATCAAAGGCAAATAAGGAGAGGAATTTTTGCTTTATTTTTTTTTTTTTATTTTTACTTTTTGGTTGAAACAGATTGATCTGTTCTTTTGAAACCATGAAAATGACTCTATCTAGCTCAAGTGTTTTATTGGATTGTATGTTCTTTTTTATTGTTGTTGGTATGTAGCTCAAGTGTTTTTGAATCACTGTTTTCTCTTTTCAATACAAGTTCTTCCACATCCAAAGTCTTTATAAGGCTTTATTGAAGATCATAATAATGAATTGAGAGAGATTTTTCAATTACAGCACTGAAATAAGCTTCGAAATGAAGAGGTTCAAAGAGAGACAGAGAGACGATGGAGCTTACCTTAGTAGATGATGGTACAAATGGTGTTTTAGATCTTCGAAATCGAAATCGAAATCGCTCTGAGATGAAATCACTGAGACCGATATGAATCTCTACGAATGATAAGCGTTTAGAGAGGGTTGCAAGAGAGAGAGAGAGAGAGAGAGAGAGAGAGAGAACTCACCTACCTCGTCGGTGCAGATGGTGGTGGCGGTGGAGCTTCAAAATCGAAATTGAAATCAGAGATTCAGATGAAATCGAAATCAGAGAAGGCGTAAGGATTCAAAGTAAGAGAACTTTGAAATCAAAATCGAAACCGATCCGTTGATTTCTACTGGAAGAGATTAGGGCATTTGTTTAGAGAGAGAGAGAAAGAGAGAGCGAATGATAGACTGATGAGTGAGTTAAAGATTAGGGCATCCTCCTGATGAGTGAACGATTGTACTTACCAGTTCGCCAGAGAGAGGACATTCGAAGGCATTTTTCAACGCCTTCAAATAGTTAAACAGTGCCGTTTTAATATCAAACAAAAACAACGGTTAAAAAATGCCGTTAAATAGTATAAAATGTGGCGTTTCATAAAATGCCGTTAAAGAAACGTCGTCAAAACCTATAATTCCTGTAGTGCTTGCAAGAAATTCCTGACAAACGTTTCATTGTTCTCTTTAAAATATAATTGTAGGATTCATATTGCTAAAACACAAAAGGTATTGGCGGTTGGAGTAGTTTTCTCATAGACAAATTGCAGGCATACTAAGATCATAACTTTTTCACGTAATTTGAGTTGAAGCAACTTGGATGTTCCCTGCATCCATCAACTAAAACCGAAAAAGTCTAATAACCATAGTTCTAAATCGCGGTATCGGGTAACGTAATGGTATCTATCGTAAAGTATCGGCATCGATAGTATCGGCCGGTATGTATCGGGAATCAGGTGTCGCGGCCGTGAAATTTTAAAAATCATTAGCAATCCCTCTAAAACTCAATTTTATGCATTTTTTTTTTTACTCTTTTAGCCTTAATCTATCACGTTTTAATCTAAATTTTGATATGTAGGGGCACTGTTGACTCATTTTCAACTAAATGATATGTATTTATTTTAGTCTCAAGCTTTTTAATAAAAAAATTGATGTGGAAATATTTTTTTTACTTCTTTTCAAATGCACTCTATAAGATTTGTGAAGGCACTTTCCATAGCTAGAGATCTAAGGAAACTGCAGGACGTTCGGATAACTCACTGTGGCATGATGAAAGCAATTGTTTCAAGTGAAAAATGATTTATATTTACGAAAATTATAAAAATTATATAATTAATTATTATAAATTATTATTATATATAAAAATTATATTATTTCAATGCTTGAGTGTTGTGGGTGTGGCCATTGGTGTGTGTGTCATTGTGTGGGTTGGCTTTGGTTGGTAGTAGAAACGCCATTTCAAATGGCGTTAAAAAAAAAAAAAAAAAAAAATACTAAACAGAAACAAAGCATAGCAAAACCTGCAACAACTCACCAAAAACAAAGCACAACAACAAAATAGGTTCTCTGCTCCAATTTCATCCATACTGGCAACTGCAAATCTGTATCGGACTGTATCACTCCATGTATCGGATTTAGGCCGCTACGTACCGGGACTCGAACGCTATGACTGTGAATTTCATTCTCACCGATATATCGGTCCATATCTGAATCGGCACTCTGATTTTCTAGTACGAATCAGCCGATATGGTACATACCGACCGATATTTAGATCTATGCTAGTAACCTCAAAAAGAAACTAGCTTGACCCTTGAAACCCAAAGAAAAATAATCCATATTACATAAATGAATGAACCAAGAACCTGGTGGAGTCAACTAACACTAGCTATAGTAGACAAAACACTAAAGCACTGGCAGTCTGCTATTCCCAATTTTTACTTAGAATGATAAATGAATAGCTTATTATAAGAATATAATTAATAACAGATAATTTTTTAGAACCTAACAAAACCAATAAAATAACCCAAATCACAGAAAGTTAAATCTTAACGGTAAGCAACTTACTGAGAGACTACATATGAAAGCAGTTCAACATACTGTTAGATAACATCAAAAGAACATGAAGTCCGACAAAATGCTCAAAATCTAAAATTACCGTATATAAAATGATTACATACAAGCAAGGCATATAAAACAGACAACAAAAGAAGCTAACACAATTCATTCATATGCCCAGTCATGTAAAAACGTTGTTGATCGTTTGTACAGACTTCAGCCTCATTTCTCCATTCCTGTCTCCATTTCTTCTCGGTGATTGGTTCTGCCGAGGTGAACTATTCCTCTTCTCATGCTTAGTTATACTTTCACGCTTTGGATTATACTCTTTAGCCCTTGCATACTTCTCGATCCTTGCTATCAAATCCTCCATCGACGGCTCTAGACAATTTCTAGATTCATGAGTGCTCTAGAGAATTTAGCCTTTTCAATTCTAATAAAACCGGCCCAATTCAAACTCATATAGGTGATTCCCATTAAAGTATCCTGTTATACTCCACTTGAATTTTCAAGCTATGAGTCTCATTAAAAGCAAAGCTTAACCTATTTATCGTTGCAGGTAATCACTATCTCATCATAGAAATGGGTAGGAGTTTTACTCCTTAGTGATTCTAATGAGTCATTCTTAATTCGATTGTCCCTTTAAACCTATATCTTAGGATCTCCAGTCAACCAGGTTGGGTTGCCATTAAGATAACTGTGGAGAGGTGGTTTGGAAATACTTTAAGATCCTGAAGGATATCCCTGATCCTCTGATTACCACCTGAAAAAGGGATTAGCACTCTGGTTGGGGGTGCCGGAATTAGCACTCCGACGAACAAGTTAGTATACTCCCGTTTGTTTGTGGTTTAGGTTTCTTTAATCTATTCACACATACTTCTCTTTGGTTGATGCTCCTCTCTTTTATACTCGTCCCTGGTCTCGGGGGTCGGTCCCACTTTTAATCCAGTGCATAACTGCTCACTCGGCCATTTTGTCGTGTGCCTATTCACACTCAGCTTCTTGTACATCTGATTCTATGGCCGATTTAACTATTCGACTTCAGGGTCCCCCAGGATGGAGCCGAATAGTATATATCCTGATTTTCTTCAAATTCATTTGGTTTTCCTACATATAACAGATATTCGGCTCCCATAATTGCCCCCCGAACAAGTGGTGTGGATCTACATACCTTAAGGATGAGTTCCCCTCCCTCTTCAACCTGTCTGCTGATAAGAATGGTTCTCTTCAACAATACTATGCCAGGAAAACCAGCACTTCAGTTTGGAACTTTCCATATAGAAGAATCATGTATACTTGGGAAGAGACCAGTGAAACTAGGTTGATTACAATGTTATCTTCTGCCCCCTCCTTGTGCCCCAACAGTGCTGACAGCCTGGTTTGGTCTGCACTTGGTTCTTGTGTTTTCTCTGTGTCTTCCCTATATTCTCTCTGTACTTCTCTCCTTGGGCCTCCCCTCATAATTAGCAAATTCATCTGAATAGGAACATGATAAATCCCTATATTCTCTCTGTACTTCTCTCCTTGGGCCTCCCCTCATTATTAGCAAATTCATCTGGAGCAATACCTTACCTCCCAAAGTTAGTTTTTTTGGTTGGCTAGCTTGGAAAAACAGAGTTAAAACAGCGGTGTTTCTGCTCGATATAGGTATCTTAAGCAGCAATGTTTCTCCTCTTTGTCCTCTCTGCAAAGTGGCCCCTGAATCTAATTCTCATGTGTTACTTCACTGTCATTTCTCTTGGGTTATTTGGTCATCTGTGCTATTCGAGTGGGGGCTCTGTTGGTGTATCCCTCAGTCCGTAGATGCTCTGTTTAACTGGTGGATGGGGACTAAGCTCAAACACCCTCTCAGAAAATTCTGGGAAGCAATCCCACTGGTTGTATTGTGGTCTCTCTGGAAGCTAAGGAATGAGTGTGTTTTCAGAGATGCTCATCCTAACTCTGCAGAACTATGGGAACTTATCAAGATCAGATTGGCCCTTTGGCTTAAAGCCTCTATCAAGAACTTTCCCTTTTCAGTCGAGGATGTGGCTCTCAATTGGAGACTAACCAGGCTATGCTACAGTTGATATCTGCTATGCTATTCAGTTTAAAAGAAAGCCTCCTCTGCTTTGTTGACATGCCAGCACCAGCATACTCTGTCTCCTGTCTTCTGTTGGGGTTCTTCTGTCGGCTGGGCTCCTGACTGGAGTTCATTCACTGTGTTGTTCTTTTTCTGAGTTTGCAGAATGATTATAGGGCTGCAGTAGTGATCTGTGCTGGTGTGTTCACTGTGGATACCAGTCGTGAAGGGTAGAGGAAGATCAGGACCATGGAGGTCAAGAGGAAATGCTGGTGTGTTCACTGTGTTAAGGATCTGTTCAACCTGTCTACAAAGTTTGGAGTGGACTGCCGAGGTCTGCTATTGCTGTTGGGTCTGCATCTGTGTGGTGTGGTTATACTGATATAAGGTATGGTATGGTGGTAGTTTCTGCATCTCGGCTCCTGGAGACTTCATCCAACTTTGCATCTGTGCTTTGAAGCATAGTTTTGGTGTTAGATCTGCTAGATTCAGGAGAGAAGTGCCCAAATTGTGTAGTCTGCTAGCTGTTTATGCTGATCAGTCAGCTGTGGTTTTGGTGTTAGGTCTGCTTTGTTCCGTTTTTTTCCTCTGCAGTTTGGTTGTTACCTACGGTTGCCTTTCTTTTTTCTGTTTCTTTTGTCTTGTTTGTTGGTTTCTCACCAACTGGCGCTTGGAGCTTCTGTTAGCTCCAAGCTCCTCTTTATTGATGTTCTGTATCTTTTTTTGGTTACTTTCATCAATAAAGATTTTCTTTGCCGATCAAAAAAAAAAAAATAATTGCCCCCCGAACATCCTACTAATGCCAGTTAGTCGGCATGTTTGGTCTTGAACTTAGAGAGTCAAAAATACGGCGGCTTCCCTTATTCCAACGCAAGTGTCAGAACGTTTACGCTTTTTAGGAATCATTATAATTTCCCGCCCCTTTGTACGCTTTATTCATTAATGCAATTTGAAACCGTGCTGTCCCTTCGAATGTATGTTTTTTGAATAGGCAAAGCTTCTTGGTTGCCTGCCAGTTTGCCTTCTTTATTTCACGACCTCTGCAACTTCTCCTCGCTCCTCACTGTCTTCTTTACTTCTTGTAAGTTCTCCTCTTCTTCATTTTGACTCCCATTTCCTTGTTTATTTTTTTAGTTTAGCGTACTTCCTATACTGGCTAGGATGGCGAAACATCTGAAAGCCCTTCTTTCTGTGGATCAAGTTTATGGTTTTCGACGCCATTTTTCCATTCCTAACGATGTCTATCTGTCACTCATGGCAGAGAGCGTAACTGACATGGAGAGGACTGATGAGAGTACAATCATTTTTCCTCTTTTGTCAATCGCCGAGGGCGGAGTCCGTTTCTCCCTTCACCCGTTTTTGAGGGCCGTCCTTCGTCACTGGGGTCTAATCCCTTCTCAGCCTAACATAAACTTTTACCAAATCATAATGGGAATTGTAGAATTAAACCGACGCCTTAGGCTCAATCTTGGAATCCCTGTAATTCGGCATTGCTATGCTTGGCCAAATCCTCTAGCCGGCAGAGGCGCTACTTTCTCAGGGCTAAGGACTCCGACCATCATTTGGTGACTATGCTTGCCAGCTCTGGCAAGCGTGTTAACGATGTCATGGTCGTTGTCCGAGGCAATTGGGAATTCAGCGAGGGCGAAGATCACCTAGATCTTGTGTCTAGACGAAAAGGTGAACCAGGCGGTCGCATAGTCCTCTATGTGTATTTTATATATATTTACCCCGCTTAGGTTCTATGCACTTACCATTTTATCTACGCAGGTAACGATTTGAAGAAAGTTCTGGTCTAAGCTAACAACGTTGTACTTGCGCAAATCAAAACCGCGGTCCAATTCTTTGACCGTCCAAACCTCCAAAAGCAAGGGAGGGCGGCCAACATACTTCTGAGATGCGAGCCAACTTATGCTACGTTTTCACCCGCAGATAACATTCTGATTCCAAGAGGCGAACAACAGCTTATAGCGCTTATTTTCCCAAACTTCAAAAGTCTTAGGGAGATTGGTCTTGAAGCTTCAGATTTAGAGCCGGCGAACGAACAAATAGCCAAAGAAGTCGTTGAGTAGCCAAATCAGTCCACCTTAGATAGATCCGATAGTCTCGGGGAGGAGGTTGACGCGGCTTTAAATTTGGCTTTTGAGGAAGCCAGCCTCAATCCTCCATACAACCCTCCATCCACTTCAGGCCAAGTAGACGTCTCCTTTGAAGATATTTTTACTGACTTAGGGGACCTTCCCGGCGCATATCCTGAGAACATGGCTGGGGAGTCGCTCACACAGATGGCCAAAAGAAAAAATGTCGAGACGATGGCCGCCCAGAGGAAAGTCGAAACCAACCGATCAGAACCTCCACCTATTGCCGGGACCGAGTCTTCTCCGCCTGCTCCTATGGAAGAAACGACTCAGATTGATACGGCTGAAACATAGCACATTGTCGATCAATAGGGCAATCAGGAGATCGAGCATAGGGAGAAAAAATGCCCTGCCGAGCACGAAGCCAACTCTGCAGAAAACCTAACCGATAAACGGCCGTACATAGAGGAGTTGGACTTGGTTGTGTCGTTTATCATACAACCAAGGTTAAAGAACGTGTCGATTGCTTCTGATGCATCGAAATTGAAAGACCCTGCTGTGGCCTTAAGCATGGCCTCTTTAATTTCCCTGCCGGTTGACAGAGCAACCTTTCAAACGGAGCCGGATTTGCTGTCAATAACATTAACCGCTCAATCAGCCATATTGGTGCATGACTTGAGCCTTGTCTGCAGTCTTGCCCCTATATTTGTTATTTTATTTTTTATTTGACTCGAATTCCTTATTTTGCAGGCAGCAGGCAGGATAGCTGAGATTGGTCGCCGTCAACATGATGCTATCGAACAAATCGGCTTTCTCATAGTCGAAGTTAAAAATGAAAAGAGCAAGGCCACGAAGGCCTCTCTCAAAGCTGAGTCTGAGGCGATGAAAGCGGTTGAAGAACGAGCGAGAGCCGAGGCCGAGGCCGAAAAGGCCAAAAGTTCCGACCAACTCAGGTTGCCTGCCGAATAGAGGGCGAACGCGAGCAATGATGCGCTCAAGTTAGCCAAGAAGGTGATTGCCAAACTGGAGGTTGATTTGGAAGCATGGAAGAAGGCAAATGAAATAGCCGACTCCGAGATTTCCAAAGCATTCCAAGCTGGAAAGGACGTCGCCTTGGAAAATTACGTGGAGGAAGTACCTACATTCGAGAATTGGGGCATCAAACACAACTGGCACAAAGCCCTCGCTGCCGCTAATGTGACATTGACACAGCCAATTCCATACGAGCAGGTGGACGTTGAGGCGCTGGAGTCTGACCCTGAAGATTGACTAGGGAGTAATTTTGATTTTTGTTAGGCATCTTGTGTGCGTAGTTTTTGTAGATTTTTGTTTATTTATTTCGGTTAGAAGTTAAATGTAGGGTAATTTTCACGTGTAAAATGACTACTATTTGTTCTCAATTTATTAATGAAAATTTCCTTTGCCTTTTTGTCTGTCTGCTGCATGTGCTAGTTAACGGCTAAGTAGGATGTAAAATCATGAAATGAGTAATTTAATTTGGCGATAAAATAACTGCGTATCTTTGCGATTTAGCTGAATATATTAATGAATCTGCCCTTACCCCAGCTAATGAATGAATGGGACCGCTGGATATCAGTAGTTCATGGATTGGCTCGGACACATCCACTTAGCGGCGCAAAACTTTGAAATTTAGCTGAATAGATTGATGAATCTAACCTTGCCCCAGCTAATGAATGAACGGGATCGCCGAATATCAGTAGTTCATGGATTTGCTGGGGCACATCAACTAAGCGGTGCAAAGCTTTGAAATTTAACCGAATACATTGATGAATCTTACCTTGCCCCAGCTAATGAATAAACGGGACTGCCGAATATCGGTAGTTCATGGATTTGCTGGGACACATCAACTTAGCGGTGCAAAGCTTTGAAATTTAGCCGAATAGATTAATGAATCTGACCTTGCCCCGGCTAATGAATGAACGGGACCGCCGAATATCGGTAGTTCATGGATTGGCTGGGGCACATCACTTAACGACGCAAAGCTTTGAGATTTAGCTGAATAGATTGATGAATCTGCCCTTGCCCCAACTAATGAATGAACAGGACCGCCGAATATCGGTAGTTCATGGATTGGCTGGGACACATCAACTTAACGACGCAGAGCATTGAAATTTAGCCGAATAGATTGATGAATCTGCCCTTGCCCCAGCTAATGAATGAATGGGACCACCGATTATCGGTAGTTCATGGATTGGCTGGGTCACATCCACTTAACAGCGCAAAGCTTTGAAATTTAGCCGAATAGATTGATGAATCTGCCCTTGCCCCAGCTAATGAATGAATGGGACCGCCGAATATCGGTAGTTCATGGATTGGCTAGGGCATATCACTTAGCAGCACAAAAGCTTTGAAATTTTGCCTCAAAGTATTGAAGAGATCGCCTCGGGAATGCTGCACTCGTAATTAATAAATGGTGTGGGGGCTGTGTGCGCATAGGTGCCATTTTTGGGTTCAAGTCCAACAAATTGCGAGAGGGAAAAAGTATTGCGTCAAACCAAGTTAGATGACTATGGATGGCAAAAAAACTATTCTTCAACAGTAAAGGGGAGGGTAGGACACTGGCGGAACTGGACGTGGAGATGAATCGAGGTGGCGAGCCTACGTGCACGGGGAGTAGGACGTCGGGGGAGCATGAGAGGCGTCACTTCCCACGTCGTCGAAGTAGGTCACCTAGGAAGGAGAAGCAGCAACGAGGTAACTCCCCTCGTTCGAGAGGAGAAACCAGTGGGCCACTGTGCCCGTTGAGTTTTTCAGTCTTCGTTAGGAACAAACTGATGACGGAAGCGAATTCGATTATCCGTGACCCAAACGTGGCAGTCGAGTTCGCTCGATAGATTTTTCCGCCAGAAGTCTAGCAGTCGATGGTTGGCCAAGCTGATTACGAAGTTTTTTGGGAGGGTGTCCATCGAGCAGTAAAGGGGTTAAATACCTCCTATGAAATCGGCATGTGTCTTCGTGCCGCACCAAGAGAGATAGAGCAAAAGGACGGTCGCATTCGGAGCTTGGAAGCTCGCGTAGAGAGAGCCAAAAATGAGCTAAAGAAAGCTAAAACCTCAAAAACTCAGCCAGCGAGTCAAGTGAACCTGATTGTCGCAGAACGAGTAAACCGGCAAATTTTGGATCACGCGATTACCGGTCGAGAAACGGCGAGCATGTTCACAATAGAAGCTGCGAAAGGTCCAATGAACAAGGTTTCCATGACGGCCGAAAAATTGGAATAGACAAGACGAAGGAAAAACTAGCCGAGGAAGTCTGTCAATACAAAAATCGTGGATTTAAGCATGGATGGATCAAGGCTCTCCAGGCCACGGTCGTTGATTCGGCGTCGTCTTTATATTAGAGTTATACTTTTCCATTTGAGGCTTTCGACGCCGAGAAGACTGACGACAAAGATAGAGCCGAATAATTTTTATGTATATTGTTTACATTGTTCTGTTTTTATGTAAATCATGTATTCACGTTCATTTTAATGAAACATTTTATTTTGAATGTCAGTATATTGTTTCAATCAATGTTTGTAAATTAAGTCATGACCATCTACTACTTTATCTCAATCTCGTTTGCGCTTATCAATCGCAATATCCACGAAAGGCACTCCGAATTCGGAGGCTTTTATCTTGGCCAATCGTGATATCCACAAAGGACACTCCGAATTTGGAGGCTTATATCTTAGCCAATCGTGATATCCACGAAGGACGCTTCGAATTCGGAGGCTTATATCTTGGCCAATCGTGAAATCCACGAAAGGCGCTCCGAATTCGGAGGCTTATATCTTGGCCAATCGTGAAATCCACGAAAGGCGCTCCGAATTCGGAGGCTTATTCGGCCCAAATGCGTCATTCACGAATGAGGCTCCGAATTCAGAGGCTTTTGGCTTGGCCAATCATGATACACGAAGGGCGCTCCAAATTCGGAGGTTTATTCGACCCAAACGTGTCATTCACGGATGGAGCTCCGAATTCGGAGGCTTTTGTCTTGACTAATCGTGATATCCACGAAGGGCGCTCCAAATTCGGAGGCTTATATCTTGGCCAATAGTGATATCCACGAAGGGCGCTCCGAATTCGGAGGCTTATTCGGCCCAAACTCGTCATTCGCGGATGGGACTCCAAATTCGGAGGCTTTTGGCTTAGCTAATCGTGATACACGAAGGGCGCTCTGACTTCGAAGGCTTATTCGGCCCAAATGTGTCATTCGCAAATGGGGCTCCGAATTCGGAGGTTTATTCGGCCTAAACGTGGCATTCATGGATGGGGCTCTGAATTTGGAGGCTTTTGGCTTGGCCAATCGTGGTACACAAAGGGCGCTCCGAATTCGGAGGCATATTCGGCCTAAACGTGTCATTCACGGATGGGGCTCCGAATTTGAAGGCTTTTGTCTTGGCCAATCATGATATCCACAAAGGGCGCTCTGAATTCGAAGGCTTATTTAGCCCAAATGTGTCATTCACGAATGGGTCTCTGAATTCGGAGGCTTTTGTTGCCGAACCAAAATTCACAAAGCATGGATAAAAAAGGCATTGCATTGGAAAGTGAAAGTTGTACATAGCGAAAATTCAAAACATGCTACCATGCCATACAGGTTAGGTTAATGATAAAATTTACACAAATGCGTAGAATTCCAAGGACGTGGCAAACTTCTTCCAGACATGTCTTTGAGCTGATATGTCCCTGTGTCGGCGATTGATTCAACCTGATAAGGGTTGTCTCAATTGGGGCCTAGCTTTCCATCAGTAGGATTCCTAGTAGTGGGAAGCACTTTCTTGAGGACCAATTCGCCAGGTGTATAACGACGCATCTGTACGCGTTGATTATATGATTTAGCGAGCTGTTGCTGATACCGTGCCATAAAAGCAAGGGCACGGTCTCGGCGTTCCTCAATCAGAGTCAAGTCCAACGCCAACAACATGTCATTACGGCCCAAGTCAAAAACTTTTGTTTTTAGAGTGGGTAGACCGATCTCCAGGGAGATGATTGTCTGTGTTCCAAAGCATAGAGCGAACGGCGTTTCCCTAGTGGATTGCTTTGGAGTAGTGCGATGAGCCCACAACACACTGGGCAGCTCTTCAACCTATCGGCCTTTAGCTTTCTCCAACCTTTTCTTGATGCCGTCCAGGATGACTTTGTTGGAGGCCTCCGCTTGACCATTGCTTTGTGGATATGCCGACAAGGAAAAGTAGGGCCGAATATCGTACGTGTTGCATAATTCTCGGTAGACGCCACAATCAAACTAGGTGCCGTTATCTGAAACAAGTGCTCTTGGTATGCCAAATCGCGTTATGAAGTTTTTCCATATGAAACGCTTAACGCTTGTATCTCGAATTTGTGTTAGTGCCTCCGCTTCGACCCATTTTGTGAAGTAATCTGTCGCGATAATCAAGAATCACTTGTTCCCTAGGGCCCGTGGCAATGGTCTAACGATATCAAGTCCCCATTGAGCGAACAACCAAGGACTGGTGATAAAGTTTAACTCCTCGACAGGCAGATGAGTTAAAGGGAAAAACTTCTGGCATTGTTCGCATTTCTTGACATAGCACTCGACATCTGTTCTCATGGTCAGCCAATAGTACCCTTATGTTACGACTTGATGGGCTAAAGAACGCCCGCCCGAATGGACACCACAACTGTCTTCATATATTTCACCTAGGAGATCCTCAACTTTGTCCGGGTGAACACATTCTAGGTACGGACTAGAAAGGGATTTTTTTGTAGAGCTTTCCCTGTGGATCCAAGTAGTATCGCATGGCTTTGTTTTACAGTTTATGTGTTTCTTTCTTGTCTGTCGGGACCTGCTCGGAGGAAAGGAATGGAGTGATAGGGTCCATCCAACTTGGAACTGGTTCAATGATGTTGATATGGACTGATTCAAAAGAGGCAATGCTCGACTCAGGGATGAATCCTACTTCAATTGTCCGTTTAATCTCTGAGTTAATGACAGAGGCTAGGCAAGCCAGGGCGTCCGCATGTGTGTTTTGATCCCGAGTTATCTGATTCAATTCATGATGATCGAATTTTGCGAGCAAAGAATTCGTCGTTTTCATGTAGGCTGGCATGCAGTCATTTCTGGCTGCATATTCTCCCTTCAACTGGTTGATGACTAGTTTTAAATCATAGAAAACAAGCAGAAGCCGTGCACCAAGCAGAAGTGCATTCCGTAGGCCGGTAAACAGTGCTTCATATTCGGCCTCATTGTTTGATGTATCAAAGCCCCATTTGACAGCCTGCTCGATTATTGGCCCTTTGGGGGTCATGATTACTACGCCTGCCCCACTGCCTCGTTGGTTTGATGACCCGTCATAATACATTTGCCAAATGTCTCCAACATATACTCTCCAGCCCGGCTTAAGCTGCACTTGTTCAAACCTAAAGTCAGCGAGGGATCCCATGAGTTCGACTACAAAGTCGGCGAGCACTTGCCCCTTCATGGAAGTTCTGGGTAAAATTTGGATATCATACTGACCGAGTTCCAGAGCCCATTTCGAAACGCGCCCCGATGCTTCCGCGCTGCGAAGTGCTGAACGGAGGGGATAGTCCGTTACTACCCCAATGGTATGCCCCTGAAAGTAATGCATCAATTTCCTTGCAGCCATCACAAGAGCAAGGATGAGCTTTTCCAACGAAAGATAACGTGTTTCAGTGTCAGCCATTGCTTTGCTCACATAATAAACTGGTCGTTGCTCCCCAAGTTCTTCCTTCAACAGTACGGTGATGACCGCCCGGTCGAATACTGCCAGATACAAAATGAGCAGATCGCCAGCCGAAGGTGTTGCCAAGAGTGGTATTGACAGGAGATAAGTCGTCCAGCCGTCTAAAGAGGCCTGGCACTTGGGGGTCCATTCAAAACCCTTACCTTGCCGAAGTGTGTGAAAGAATTGTTGGCAGCAATCTGTGGAACGGCTAATGAACCTGTTAAGTGCGGCAGCCATTCCCATCAGCTTCTGAACTTCTTTGACCGACCGAGGAGAGCCGAGCTCTAGAATTGTTGTGATTTGCCTCGGTTTAGCTTCGATTCCGTGATGGTTAACCATGTAGCCAAGGAATTTGCCGGATTCGATGCCAAATGCACATTTGGAAGCATTCAGCTTCATTTTGTATTTTCAAAGAATGCCGAATGTTTCTGCCAAATTAGCTAAATGAGTTCGCTTTTCCATGCACTTGACCGCCATATCGTCGATGTATACTTCCATGGTACGGTCGAGTTGTTCCTTGAACATGGCAGTCACTAGTCTTTGGTAAGTTGCCCCCACATTCTTCAGCCCGAAGGGCATGACCTTGTAGCAGTATGTTCCTCTTGGGGTGAGGAATGCGATTTTTTCTTAGTCCTCTGGGTGCATGGCAATTGGATGGTAGCCTCTGTAAGCGTCCAAGAAGCTCATGCATTGATGATGGGCCATTGAATCAACAAGTTGGTCTATTCTGGGGAGGGAAAAATAGTCCTCGGGACAAGCTTTGTTCAAGTCCGTGAAATCCACACAAACACGCCAAGATCCATTCTTCTTTTTTACTACTGCGGTATTGGACAACCATGTAGGATAGGTTACTTCTCGGATTGCCCCGACATCAAGTAATCAATCAACCTCTTCAACAACGGCCGAGGTATGCCGCACGGCGGACCGCCGACTTCTTTAGATGACTGGCCTGCATTTTGGATCGACGTTTAAGCGGTGCTGAGCCACTGATGGATCTACCCCTGGCATCTCGTACAGTGACCATGCAAACACATCGAGGTTGCCGAGTAAGAAGGAGACGAGATCGTTCCTGTCGACCTCGATCAAGGAAGCGCCGATCATGAAGAACTTGTCAGGATCCCCATTGATTTGGGCTTTTGTTTCCTTTTCACTACGTATCTTCCCAACGTCTTCAACGCTTTCCCAATCTGGTACCTCAATCGAGTTCACTTCTAGCTCTTTTGGTCTTTTTGCAACCACCAAATAGCATGCCCATGCCGATTTCTGAGAACCCCGAATCTATTCAATGTCGTACTCAGTTGGGAAGCGAAGTAACTGGTGGTAGGTGCTTGGCACGGCCTGCATGGTATGTAACCAAGTTCTTCCCATGATAAGATTGTATGGCAAAGGAAGTTTAGCAACCAAGAATTCTACATCTACTGATTTGATGCCTGCCTGAACTGGTAGCGTGATTTTGCCCAATAGATACTCCAGGTTAGCGTTGAAGCCGAATAATGGATAATCAGCCGACGATAGATCTGATTCAGTGAAGTCGAGCTTGACAAATGTTTTGTAATACATTATTTTCGAAGTACTTCCTTGATCAATGAGAACACGCTCAATGGCAAAATTTGTTCACGCGCAGCTCAACTACGAGGGGATCAGTATGGGGGAGAGTCACTCCAACTAAGTTGGTGTCATCGAAACTAATCTTTCCAGTTTCATGGGGCCGTTTTGCTGGTGTGATCGGCCTAGATTGCACCTAAATCATATACACTTCAGATGATGCCAGCAAGCTGTATATCATATGAATTACACCGAATGGGGGCGAGTTTGGCCATAAGGCTACTATGTTCGATGAACTATTCTTTCGGACGTGTTGTGCCAGCCGACTGTCTTACACTAGCTCCTCCAGGTGATCCTTCAGTGCATAACATAGGTCGATGTCATGACTGTGGTCTTTACACCGTTTATCCTGTCCCCTCGTGTCGGGAGGTCCCATCATCTTGGGCGGCCACTTAAAGAATGGAAGGTGTTGGACTTTCGATAAACTTTTACCAATCAACTCTGTTAACTCCGTGTACTTCTTGTCTGAGCGCCTTGTGCGCTTGTTGTCCACTTGATATTGTTCACTCGCTCGATGTGTACATTGATCATTTGATCAGCGCGAGTCACACCTTTTGTCTCGTTTAGTCCGATTCCGCGGCTCAGGGTTTCTTGATGGCACGACGCTAATCGGCTAAACAATTTCTGACGAAGCTATTTCAGCAGCTTTTTGTCCGTCCTTGACCCGTAGAGCATCGTCTTCCACCTTGCAATATTCTTCGACTTTCTTCATTAACACCCGGACTGTTTTGGGAGGCCGTCTAGTCAATGAACTGCGAGGGGACTATCAGGATGCAATCCCATCTTAAAGGCGGTGATGGCCATGGAGTCATTGCAAGCATTATCCACCATATTAAAGTATTCTTAATAGTGGGCCGAATATTCATGAAGGGTTTCTTCTGGTTTAATTTGCATGGCCCAGAGAGAATCGACTTGCTTGGGCTAGATCTCATTTGTGATGAATCTTGCCCTGAATGACTTTTGGAGTTGGTGGAAGGTCTTAATCAATGTCGACTCCAGTTTATAATACCATCTAATGGCAAATGGTCCCAGAGTGCTTGGAAATATTTGACACATGAGGGCTTCATCACCAGCATGAAGTGTCATTGCTTGCTTATAATGACGAATGTGATTAGTGGGGTCCAATTTTCCGTTGTAAAGGGTGAACGACGGTGCTTTGAACTTTTTGGGTAGCACAACTCTTGCAATTCGTCACACAAAAGGGTTATGCTTATCTTCTTCATTCGAATCATTGCTTCTCCCTCATTTATACCGTGCATACGGACTTCCTTCAGATGAGCTGGATACATCAACTCGTTCTTTCTTTCTGGGTTCCAAGGATAATAAGTCAGAATCACTATCATTTTCGCGTTTCTGAAGTTGACATCGTCGACCATCCTTCTTTCCCGAAGGTCGACCCCGGTCTTGGCATGCGGCCTGTTGGGATTTCGCCACCTCCAAGGCCAAATCCTGGTGTAGGCGCTCGTTCTCAGCCATCATGTTTGCCAGTCGTTGTTCATTTTGCATTGCTTGATCCATAATCGTTTGCATTGTCTCATGCGCTGAAGTTGAGGGTGAGGTCTGAGCTACTGAATCGTAGTTCATGGCCTGTCGTGCG
This sequence comes from Camellia sinensis, assembly GCF_004153795.1. Taxonomy (NCBI): domain Eukaryota; kingdom Viridiplantae; phylum Streptophyta; class Magnoliopsida; order Ericales; family Theaceae; genus Camellia; species Camellia sinensis. Next base: position 49,507 of record NW_021025260.1, read on the forward strand.
GCGATATTCTCTGGTCCAAGCATGTTTCTTGGAGTGAGGTCATCTCTTGGCGTAGTTTCGTCAGCGACTATCGGAGGATCCTCTGTTATGCCCGCCATGGATGTGCTTGAGTATTCCCACAGACAGCACCAATTGTGGAGAGGTGGTTTGAAAATACTCTAAGATCCTGAAGGACGTCCCTGATCCTCTGATTGCCACCTAAAAAAGGGATTAACACTCCGGTCGGGGGTGCCAAAATTAGCACTCCGACGGACTAGTTAGTATACTCCTATTTGCTTGTGGTTTAAGTTTCTTTAATCTGTTCACACATACCTCTCTTTGGTTGATGCTCCTCTCTTTTATACTCGTCCCTGGTCTCGGGGGTCGGGCCCACTTTTAATACAGCGCATAATTGCTCACTCGGCCATTTTGTCGTGTGCCTATTCGCACTCGGCTTCTTGTACGTTTGATTCTATGGCCGATTTAACTATTCGGCTTCAGGGTCCTCCAGGACGGAGTCGAATAGTATATATCCTAATTTTCTTCAAATTCATTTGGTTTTCCTACGTATAACAGATATTCGGCTCCCACAATTACTCTTAAGTGATAGACTTTAGTCTCATTCCCCTCGATGATCGCAACACTTGCTCTCTGGTCAAAGCCTTTGTCAACGGATCCGCTATGTTTTCTTTTAACCTTATAAACTCAATGGAAATTATTCCATTAAAGAGCAGTTCCCTAACAATGTTATGTCTACGACAAATGTGATGAGACTTACCGTTATACATATGATTTTGTACCCTAGCCATTGCGGTTTAACTATCACAATGAATACAAATCACTAGCACAGGTTTCGGCCACATTGGAATATCTTCTAAGAAATTACGAAGCCGTTCTGCTTCTTCTCTTGCTTTGTCTAAAGCAATAAATTCAGATTCCATTATAAATCTAGCTATGTAAGTCTATTTAGAAGATTTCCAAGAGCCCGCTCCACCTCCCAAGGTAAAGACATATCCACTAGTAAATTTAGAATCGTTAGTGTCAAATATCCAATTAGCGTCACAGTACCTTTCTAAAACCGCTGGATATCTAGTATAGTACCGCCCATAGTCACGAGTGTATCTTAGGTATCTAAGAACCCTAACTATTGCTGTCCAATGGTCTTTTCCTAAGTTACTAGTGTTTCTACTCAATTTACTTATTGCATGCGCTATATCAGGACGTGTGCAACTCATGAGATACATTAGGCTTCCAATTATTCGGGAGTATTCTAATTGTTATATGCTTTCACCTTTATTTTTCATTAAATGAAGGTTAGCATCCACAAGTGTCTTTACATGACAGTCGTCATGCTTATTGAATTTTTCAAGAATTTTGTCAACATAGTGAGTTTGAGACAAAACATATCCTTAAGACGTTTTAGTAATTTTCATTCCTAAAATCACATATGCTACTCCCATATCTTTCATGTCAAACTTAGTGTTCAACATTTTCTTGGTTGAATTAATCATTCCACTATTACTACCCATAATTAATATGTCATCTATATATAGGCAAACAATGACATAACCTTTCTCAATGTTTTTAACATAAACACATTTGTCACACGCATTGATTTTAAATCCATATATCATGATGACGTTGTCAAATTTTTCATGTCATTGTTTTGGTGCTTATTTCAAACCATACAATGATTTTCCTAATTTGTACACTTTCTTCTCTTTTCTTGGAATGACAAAACCTTCTGGTTGTTCTATGTAAATTTCTTCATTCAGATCACCATTCAAGAATGCAGTCTTTACATCCATTTGATATATCTCTAGATTGCTTAAACAGTAATTGCAATTAACATTCTAATGGATGTGATCCTTGTTACAGGTGAATAGGTATCGAAGTGATCCACTCCTTCAGTTTGCCGATAACCCTTGACCACAAGTCTTGGTTTGTATTTGTCAATTGATCCATCCGGTTTCATTTTCCTTTTGAATATCCATTAATATCCAACAGGTTTAGAACCTTGTGGAAGATCCACCAATTCCCAAGTATAATTTTGTAATATGGATTCAATTTCACTGTTAATAGCTTCTTTCCATAAAGGAGCTTCCGAAGTTGACATTACTTCTTTGAAAGTTCGAGGCTCATTCTCAAGTAGAAATGTTAAGAAGTCAGGACCAAAAGTTTTCTCAACTCTAGCCCTTTTACTTTGTCTAGGTTGTTCTTTGAACTCTCCTTCTTGGTTTTCTTCAACCAATTCTTGATTGTTGTTAAAAGTAATATCATGAGTCTGTTTAGAAATACTAATATCTTGAGTGGAATTGCTACAAAAAATATTTTCAAAAAATGAAGCATTCCTTGACTCAATGATTGTATTAACATGGATTTCTAATTTGTCACTTTTATGTACTAAAAATCAATAGGCACTACTATTGTTTTCATACCCATTGAATATACAATCAATTGTTTTAGGACCAATCTTAACCTTTTAGGGTCTAATAATGCTACCTTAGCCAAACTCCCTCACACTTTTAAATATTTGTAGGAAGGTTTTCGGCCTTTCCATAATTCATAAGGTGTTTGAAGGGTTTTCTTTTAAGGTATTTTATTCAAAATATAATTGGCAGAAAGAATAATTTTCCCTCACAAGTTCTGAGGTAGTCCCAAACTTATTAACATAGCATTAATCATTTATTTTAAAGTTTGATTTTTCCTTTTAGCAACTCCATTTTGCTGAGGTGTATAAGGCGTAGTAGTTTGACGCACAATTCCAAGTTATGAACATAAGTCACCAAAAGGTGCATTATATTCACCACCTCCATCACTTCTTAACGCCTTAATTTTTCTGCCTAGTTGTAATTCAACCTCATTCTTATATTGAATGAATCTTCCCAAGGCTTCATCCTTGCTTCGTAACAAGTACACGTAGCAATATCTAGTGCTATCACCAATAAAAGTAATGAAATACGTTTTATTACCCCGAGTTTGAACAAATTTCAAATCACAAATGTCACTATGGACTAAGTCCAGTGGCTTAGTTTTCCTTTCAATTGATTGAAATGACGCTTTAGTTAATTTTGCTTCAACACACACTTCACATTTATGATTTGAATCAATTTGAAATCTAGGCAAATAATCTAGGTAAATTAATCTTCGCAAAGTATCATAATTTACATGACCTAATCTACCATGCCATACACAAGAAGACTCAAGCAAGTAAGCAAAAGATGTGTTAATTTCATTAACCTTTGGAACAACAGTCATTACACTAAGTTTAAAGAGCCCATCACTCATGTTCTCTTTTCCTACATACATTCCATTTTTGGTGAGTACAAGCATATCAGATTCAAACACTAATTTAAACCCATTCTTGCTCAGCAATAATTTAAACCTATTCTTGCTCAGCAATAATCCAGAAACCAAGTTCTTTCGAATATTTGGTACATACAGCACATCTTTGAGAGTGAGTTCTTTGCCTGAAGTCATCTTTAACACCACGTTCCCTTGTCCCTTAACTTTGGAAGTCGAAGAATTCCCCATGTAGAGTTGTTCTCCATCTTCTGCTACATGATATGATAAGAACAACTTTTTCTCGGAACAAATATGGCGAGTAAAGTCTATGTCCACCCACCATGCTTTAGGGTTGTCCACCAAATATTGACTTCAGACACGACACCAGATACATTCAGGTGTGAAGCCATTGCATAAAGACTATCTTCCTCAGTTAGGTTGGCTTGAGTGGGTTTCTTCTTGTAGTTCCCTTGGTTCCTCCTCTTGCGACAATCCTTCGCACAATATCCCATTTTGTCACCCATAAAGCACTTGCCACTAAAATTCTGACTGTCCTTACTTTTAGCACTTTGCTTGGAGCTCCCTCCGGGATGCTTCATGTTCTTATTATTGAACTTTGGCTTATGTTCCACAATGTTTGCCTTGGATTCCATGAGAGGATGTCCATTTTTCTTTTCAAAACCTCGATTATCCTCTTCAATTCGCAAGTGAATAATCAAATCCTCTAGTGACATCTCTTTGCGTTTGTGTTTTAAATAGCTTTTGAAATCCCTCCAAGTCGGCTGTAATTTTTCGATCATAGCTGCCACTTGAAAAGATTCGCTCAAAGACATTCCTTCTGCATGAATTTCATGTAAGATAATTTGAAATTCTTGGACTCGATTGATCACTGTTTTCGAATCTGTCATCTTAAAATCAAGAAAACGACTGACAACAAATTTCTTTGTTTCGGCATCTTCCGTTTTATATTTACGATCAAGTGAATCCCACAAAGCTTTTGTGGTCTTGATTGGACTATACACATTGTATAATGTGTTATCCAAACCATTGAGGATGTAGTTCCTATAGAGAAAATATGCATGTTTCCAGGCATCCATCGTTGTAATAACTTGTGCATCACTTTCATTCTCACTAAGAAATGGAGTATCTTCTCGCAAAAACCTTGCTAAATTCAAGGTGGGCAGATAAAATAATATTTTTTTGTTGCCAACGCTTAAAATCTGTACCACTAAATTTTTCAGATTTTTCTCCATGATTGACAAGAACACTATCATGTTCGACAACCGTTGAAATGGAAGCAATCAGTGTAGACACAACGGGTGTAGGGGTAGTATTTCCCGGTGTAACTGTACTTTTTGTAGCCATTTTTGATTAACAAAAAAAAAAATTTATGTTAACCAGAAGATTCCACTATATATATAACTTTAAAAATAAATTTATATATATACAGTAAACTTTACAATACCAGAATAATAAAATAATATAAAAATAAGTGTCCAAATAATCTAATATACTACAAATTATTAGGACAACAAAACAGAGTTCTATTGCAAAGAGAAATCAGGTAAACAAATATTTTTTTTTCCAAATTAAAAATGTCCACCAAACAGTAACCAAATAAATTACGTAAAATTTTTATTTAGGTTGAAAATCTTATCAGCAACAACCGTTTTCCCAAAAAAAAAACAATATTATGGAAAATTAACACTAGAACCTAAATACAGAAGAATAGAGTTTCACTGAAACACTGTTACGATTAAAACAATGTTGTCTTAACAATATTTAAAGGCCACACATATAACAATTATACTGAAAGAAAACAGACTCCCACGACAATACTGATACAGTAAAGCCAATTTTTTTTTTTTTTTTTTATAAAAAAAAAAAAGCAATACAGTACAGAAAACCAAACTATAGTTTTACTGTAAACGAAACCCAAGAAAAAAAAAGTAAACCTAGAAATAAATATTTCAGGATTCTCAAATTTAAAACCAAAATTTAATCGAAAGAGAGTTATACTCAAATACAGATTCGGATAAATATTAGTAAACAAATGTGTAATAAATAAACCAAACAGTATAAACTCGGAGTTCTAATACTTTGTATATAAGAAAACAAATTTGCTAAAAATTAATTTTAACCAAAAAATCAATACTATAATACAAAAACCAATATAGGAAATTTTGTCTTAAAATTGTTGGAGATAATTTTGGCAAATAATTAATTTAAGCAAATAATGAATAAAATAAAATAAATGACAAAATTAAACCTTATAGTACTTTTGCAGATGGTTTATGAACAATTTTGTGATTGAGACCAGTGTTTGAACGCTGTGTCTTTAAGACAGAATTTCGTCCTTTCCGATAGTGCTTGAGAATAATGGATGTCCTATCTCCAAGATACAACAATCACCACAAATGAAGAGAGTACACTTTTTGATTATACAACGAATCAAAATTATGTTTTGCACTCACAAGAACTTACACTCACGGATGAACATTGAATGTATGAAAGAAAGAAAGAAAGAAAGAAAGAAATTTTTGGAATTTTAGAAACAAGAAAATTGGAATGGAAGATGCCTTTATATAGGCTTGTTGACACCTATTTAGTATGAACAGAAAAGGTACGAAAAAGGGACATGACCAATAGGTTATACCCTTTAAAATGAAGAGACACCATGAAAAGGTTGTATCCTTTCATTCAAATGGAGTCTATTTCAATTCACCATTTGTAGACAGCCCATTTTTGACCGCCCATAAGACTTGGGTGCTTCAATCCGAACACTCGATGATGAAAGTTACATTATGCAAATTGTTCGAATCTTCAGCAAAAGAATTCGGTTTCGAGCTTCAAACCCAAGCCTTCCACCCCATTTGGACCAAAACCCTTTTTTTAGCCTGACCACTCAGTGAGTAGCAGGGCCAAAATAATTGACTGGCTTGCCAATTTATGAGCAGGTTATACAATAAATTGGACGGTCAGCCATGTTTACTGAGAGCAGATATTTTGACAGTTGTAGCTGCTCCCATGCACGAGCTCCAAGCCAACCGTCCTCTTTTAGATATTTTCAACATAAAAAGGCAAAAGTCTATAAATACAAGAACTACCCTCATGGTTTGGGGTTAGAAAAAATTGCTAAGAGCCCAAAGCTTGATCAACCATCTTCTCTACTCTTTTACAATATACATACACAATGCATACACCTTACAAGCTTGAACTTGAAGCTTTTGCTGAGATTCTTGAACACAATTTCAGCTCCTTGAAAGTGTCTAGCTTGTGGTTTGTTAACTAGGAAGCTCTTTCTCTCTTTCAAGGGGTAATCTTTGAACTCTTTCACCATCTTTTCTCTCCATTTTTCTTGTATTTACTTGCCATTTTTAGAGTATTTTGAGGCTTGAAATATGTGATTTAAAGTAACAAAAAGAGGAGTTAGCCACCCTTCCTTAGGCTTTGTTCTATAGCTTGTTGCTTTACCTTTCCTACTTTGTTTCTTTGGATTTTGGCCACTGCTTTTTTGAGTTTAGGAGCTGCTTTATGTGTATATTTAATTCATGCTTTGAATATTATACTTGTGTTGTTGTAACTCCTCATGGGTTTAGTGTATAGGCCATAGCTTCCAATCTATTTGAGTTGATAATCTTTTCTTTCTCTTTTGATAGCTTTCATGTACATATTCATGTCATTGTAATCACCCATTTTTCATTCATAATCTACAACCTTCCTCCTTTCTTTGTTTCTTTTGATTAAGAGTTGTATCAAACAAAAGATTGCTGCTCAAGGCATAAGAAAGAGACCCCTCATGCAAAATGGTTTAATCTCTTCGGAGTTTCATTACTAGGGCATTACATCTCTCTTATGCCAAGCATGATCTCTTTTTTGACACTTTCCTTTATCGTCGGTGCATTTCTAAGGGACTAATTTTCTGGTTAGGCCCTTGAAAATCACAAAGGAAATAGCCATTATACCTCATTATCGGGTTTGGATTTGGAGTCATTATTGCTCATTTCAAGTTTGACTCCGAATTCATTATCGCTTGTAAATGAGTTTGATTCTTCCTTTGTAGTTTCCCCTATAGAAAAGGACTTGAAAAAGCTCATTTCTCGAGTCAAGTCATGCTTGTTATTCTTTATTGTTTTGGACTTAGTGGACGTAATCATCACCTTTGGACAAAAATGAAGAAAAGATAAGAAAATAGAAGAGTATATTAAAAGAGGCTAATAAAATTGGAATAAAAACAGGTAAAAAGATAATAAAATTTGGTTAGGTTCAGTTGGATGTTATATGGAATCAGTTGCTTCTAGAATCATTGCATACTATTGTTGTGATGTTTGATGATTGATGAGACACATGTACCCCCTTCCTTGAGGTAACTCTATGATAGGGATGAGGTATTGTTTATCATTTGTTGCATTTATTAAGCTCTTGTCCTATCATTTCTAAGGTCATCACGCAACAAATTTGCGATGATTGATGATTTGAGAATCAAATTTGCTCATCTCTTGATCATCTTCATGATAAGGAAGGGCAGAGAAGATAAACATCTCCTGGAAACACTCTGTCTTGCTTTGTTTCAGTTCTGTTGTAGCAGGGTATTCCCTAGAAACAGTGGTCGGCTGGCCATTATTCTGTACGGCTGACCACTTGATCAGGACAATCGGCCGCCCATTTTTGTATAGACAGTGGTATTTTTACAGTAGAACAGAGCAGATCCTGAGGCCAAAACAAAACAATTTTCTGACTGTAAATAGAGCAGGTTTTGGCAGCAAACAGAGAGGTTTCCGGAGGGTGTTCTCGATTATGCATATGTGATTCCTCGCCTCCCATTCAAGTCCATTAGATTAGTAGCTTTTAGATTTGTATGCTATAATTAATTAGTTGCTTTGTTTTCATTCGGACTTGTAATAATTAGTTAATTAATTCATTCAATTGTGTTGTAATAATTAGTTAATTAGAACATTCATTCAGACCCTTTTCTGCGTGGGCAAACTTATAATATTTGTATGTCTTCCAACCCCCATTTCTTTCTGCCTTTTATTTATATGCTTATCGTGGTTGTATATAGCATCATGTTTTTCGTTTCATATCATTATCATGCTTCGTATCCATTTTTCATGTATTAAAATTTGGCTCATCATGCATAATGTTTTACTACTTCCTAAATGATTATGTGCGTTATCTCATGCCTTGAGTTGCTTCACATATCGTGTTAGTAGCCGAATTTAATAGTTGCATTAACCATTTTTCATATTAGGATCATGCATTTTTCTAACCATAAACTAACTTCTTCTTAGCTTGCCTCAAAGTACTAAGTGAGTATTTTTGCTTTAGCATATTACATGTGTGTTTGTGATACCATGTCAAGCATACTACCATAAGGCTATGTGCTTATTTGAAATACCTCTTTGATAAATGTAAATATGAGCTCGTTTTTTATTCCAGTAGCACATATTTAAAAATCTTCTCAAACAAACATGAAATCAAAGCATTCCAAAGTAGGTGATATAGTTTATGCTTGTGTGTCTCACATAGTAAGTTAGCATAATAATCAGAACAAAAGCATATAATGTTAATAAAAACCACATCATGATTAGTAGAGGCCCGATCTTTGATCGGGTGAGTGGGGTGCTCAATTCATGACCTTCTCCTCTCATACCTAAGTTCTTGAGCTAAGACACTTTGGTTATGATGGACAAGTAGCCTTTGGCACGAGTCATGGGTTTCCTAAATTCTCCGAAAATATTTAGGTGGCAACTCTAAAATCTGGCAATGCAATATATTTTTGGCATCTCTGATGATTAATGGATTTTCTAAGATTTGCCAGATTTGAACTCTCATTTGTTTTTTGCTTCACATTGCACTTGTGATACCAGATTCAGAACCACAGGAGTCCGAACTGTAGGGCTATCATACCCGAGGAGACTAAACCCCTCTAAGGAGCACAAAAGGCCATATATAGTTTATGGCGACTCTGCTGGGGATTTAGAGAACTTTACTCGAACTTCATGATGTGAAATTTTATCTACATATATATGTTCTTTGCATTGCATTTGCATGGTGCTCTTATGTCATTATGTTTTCCATCTGCTATTCCTAAATGACTTGCCGGAGGCTTGCCTAAAATGCTTGCCAAAAGGCTGGCTAGTCATGTGCTTTGCCATGTTGGAAACACAACCCTTGGATCTGGATTAGTGCCATACCGCTTGATCCTCATTTCACTTCTCGGTGGTAGGTGTGAGAGGTATATTAAGTAATCTTGCTGATCTTGCTGAGATACCTTTTTAGACCAATTGGCCTAGCTCATATAGTAAAGCTCTTGTGACTGTTCCAACATAGGCAGGATGCTCACCCATATTCAAGATGTTGTGATACCGCTTGTTTGAATAGTAAAGCTGTAAATCACTCCAAAATCTAGGACAAGTAAACCCTACCTCTCATAGGGGTGTTTTGATGCTTTTGTGCAAAATGTGAAATCTTTCGCAATATGTGATGCAATCCTGGGACAGTCTTAATCTTGAGGTGATTTCTTTCAAAACTTGAGGGTCATATCAGAATCAGAATTTGGGTCGAAATCCAGGGGTTTGTGTTTGATATGGGTGAATTTTCAGCAAGACCAGAACTAGGGCTGGCATACCTGCTATCTTGATTTGATGGGGCATTGTTTTTAATGCTAGGTTTGTTTGAGCCAAAGAAGGAGCAATACCCAACTCAGCAAAGGCCCAACCTAATCCGACTCGAAAAGCCTTAACCCATCATAGTCCATCCAATCCCAAAAAACCCATTCAGCAAAGGTCTAGTCCATCTAATCCCCAAAGGCCAACTCAAAAAAGATCCATCCAATACCAAAATACTCATTCTAAAAAGCCCAATCCAGTGAAACCCGTCTAGACTAATCCAGTTCAGATACATCAAGCGTAACTGAGTCAAAATCCTTGTTAGTTAGCTCTCATTTTACACCCATCCATTTTCCCAATTGCCAATTCAGCAGACCCGTGATGGCGCAGAGTCTAGAAGAAGTTGTGGCCATGATGACAACATTCCAACAGGCCATGGATACACTGAACTAGAGGATAGCTATGCAAGATCAGACCATTGCTGAAATATGATGCCCATCTGGGGGCATCTACCACACATCCAGCCTTGGCTACCCCGTCGAACGTCGATGCACCTTCGCTAGCTGAAAATCTCTAGGCTCTAGATCCCCATGGGGTGTTTGCACAAGCTCAAGCTTTTAGGCCTCTCACATAGCCTCACGGAAGGCTTGTTCCTTTCGACAGCAATGACATCGATCTTGCCATGATAAAAATTGCCAAGCTAAAGAAGATGCTTAAGAAATCTCAAGGCTTCAATTCCATTCCAAACACGGAAGACAGTTACACTGAGGCTTCTGTGAGATTGCTAGAGAAGTTCAAAATGCCGTATATTGACTGATTTGATGGAAGTGGAGATCCTATTGTCCACGTCTGTCTCTTCTCGGATGTCTTGAAACCAATGGGTTTGATGCGGGCTCAGAAATTGTCATTATTTGAAAGGACCTTATCAGAAGTGGGAGCCACCTAGTATGCCAAACTAGAAGACTCGACCAAGCAGAACTAGGAAGACCTATCTGAAGGATTTGTTAATTAGTATTCCTACAATATTCAGATAGAGGTAACGATCAGAGAAGATATAGGGCGAAGGAAGCACGAATGACCAACAGGCCTTCAGAGAGGGAATAGGTTCGCTTAGTAGTTCAGAACCTTGAACCAGACATGTTACAGAGGATGATAGTCATGCCACTATCTACCTTCGTTGTTTTACATGAATTGGGGCTTCAGATTGAGAGTGCTTTCAAGAAGGGAATTATATGGAGAACGATCGAACAGACAAGGAGGGTGTTTTCCAAGAGTACCAAGGCTAGCAGTAGCACTATTCCTAAACCCACTAAAATTAATACCATTGCCACCGATCCCAAAATTGCCGACCCCTTTGCCAATACCAAACCACAAACAGCCGGCCCAACCCGAGTTCAAGGCAAAACTTTCACCCCCTCTATATGAGCCTAACCCACGCACTAAAATCCCTCATGGAAAGAGGGTATCTTAAACCCCTTGATCTCCAACATCTTTCTGACCCACTTTTTGCTAGACATAACCCCACCAAATATTGTGCGTACGATCAGCAGCACGATCATGGCACCGATCGTTGCTACCGCCTTCGTCATGAGGTTCAGAATCTCATTAACAACCAGACGATAGCTCCACCTCAAGAACCCAATATTACCACCAACCCACTTCCCATCCATGACCAAGTACCTCCTCCTCACCTTAACCTCATCCATACACTACCTTCTACCTTCGACCCCAATATATATATCACCCCGGCCCATTTATCCAAGTCTGAGGTGTTCATTCCAGAAAGCACGGGCGTGTGCATGATGGATACACTTGAACCCCAATCATCTTAAACTCCAAAACTTGAACTCAAACTCCATAATAGCCTAATTCCAGTCCAACCTACTCCAAAGAGTCCAGCCCAACCAATTTATCAAGACCAAGTCAATTCAAATACACTACAAGCACCAATGGCCGAACCCGCTATTCTTGAGCTATTGAGCATGATTGAAGATCTTCAGAGAACTATGGCAAATTTAGCCTTTGGGGTCTTGGCTCCGTCATCGACCATGTCATATGCCAAAAAGTTCACGTTAAAAAACTCCCCAATCTTGGGGCGAACTGTAGTTGGAAAGGGCCAACCCAAAGCTATCTCAAGTCTGGATGATGACATATCAAGAATAAATGGGCCTCGCTTCGATATAGCCACCCAATCCCTTGGCCAAGTTGAAGCTAGTGGCAAAGACAAGGCTGGGGCAAGTATTGATCCCTATGTACATCTTCAATGGGCTATTGAGACTTTGAAGGTCAAAGAGTTAAACATGCAACAAGTGTCTGCAGTTGTTACAAACATTGTGGATGACACTTTTATCGCTCAAGTTGGAAGCATTTTGAATCAGGGGGTAAACAATGAAAAGAAATGCCTTACCAGAAACACCCATCCTAATTCCAGTCCCAAACCCATGAATACTTAGCTAACACCTGCCAACCTATTTGCCAATATTTCTAACACTGATGCTTCATCCTCCCAAAAATGAACCTTCACCCATCTCCACATGAGCCCAACCTACGCATTGAAGGTACTGACGAAGAAAGGGTATCTTAAACCTCTCGATCATCGACCTCTCCCTAACCCTCTCCCACCTGGACATGACCCTACCCAATATTGCACATTCCATCAACAGTATGGTCATTATACTGACCGTTGCTTTTGCCTTTGCCATGAAATTCAAGACCTGATTGACAAAAAGGTCATCACCCCACCTGAAAATCCCAAAGCTGTCAATAAACCTCTCCCTGATTGCAATAGATTGTCATCCCATAACATAAATCCAATTCATGGCTTGCCAACAACCAACCATTACCCTAGCCAACACATCATACCCGCCAATGAGCCCAAACCTATTGTGTTCATTCCTGAAGTTTCCAATTTCGATTTGAGCAAAAGGAACAAAATCTTTGGAGAGATGGAAAGTTTACTCGATCTTGGTGAGTTTAAGCTTGATAAAGTAGTGGGTTCTCTATAGATGCCAGTAATGATGGTTGGCATAATGAACCTTAGTCTCAACTAGGGGAATCGTCGAAAGCACTAGGGGCATGGTATGGAAAAGAAGTTGTTTCGGTGAAAAAGATATGCAGGGACAACCCGGTCGAAGAGATGTGTGGGGATAACCAGGATAATTGTGAGGCTCAATTTGTGAGAGTCAGTTTGAAAGTTTGAAATCAATCCTGCAGGGTGTGGATGTTAGTAATGTTGAATTGAAGGTGAATTTGGACCCTCCCAAGGCTACTTAAAGTTTTTCATGAATTCTGCAGATGGACTTGGAGAGTGAAAACCCTTTGTCTCAAGGATGCTAATTTTGTTCTAAGTTGTGTCTTGTAAATTGTTGAGTTGTGAGTTTTATTCTCTTTGTCTTTTCTTGCGTCGTTGTGTCAGTTAAGTCACTTCCTTTGAGTTACTCTCGTGTACCCTCAGGTCTTTGTTTTTCTAAATAAGAAAGCAGGAGTCAAGTTTTTGATCATTTTATTGTGCCTGCAGTAATGCATGTGTGACCTTTTAAAAAATATATATATAAAAAGCTTTGAATTTGTTTTTGAAGGAGATTCCATTAATAAGCTCGAGTATTGAGAACGATCCCCCAAATGGTTTGAGTGGATTCTGGATTGTCGTCACAAAGTGTTTCATGATTATTTTAAGCTATTTCTTTAGCAAACTTGTGAAGATAGATTCAGAATTGTGCGTGGTATTCTACATTGTCCTGGGAATTCTCTTCACCTTTAGGCGATCATTTTGGCAAGCACAAGATGGCTTTCAGACCTCACAAACGTAGAATTCCTCCTCCCTGGTGTTTTCATTACTTCAAAAAGAAATGAAAAAGAAGAAGAAGAAGAAGAAGAAAAAGAAGAAGGAAAAGAAGTCAACCATCAAGCCAGGGGTATCCATTAGAATGAAATCCAATGAACTATGAGGAAAGAACTTTTGTCTGAATTCGGGGAAGTTAATGTGAGGAGGTACCACCACATTACGAGAAGATCTAACTAAATGAACCGAAAGAAAGGAAGAAGACATGCATGAGGGAATGGAGAACCAAGCTCAAATTAAGGTGAAACTAGTTTCAGTATTAGGGCAAAGATGACTGTTGATCAAATTTACTACAAATGTTGTAACGCGATCCTTGAGAAGCTCGCTAGGCCGAAACCATAAAGGATGACCTAGGCAAAAGTTAAAGCATGAAAAATGAGAAATCAAACAAATAGAGCTCGCAAGGTTGAAAACCCGAATGGGTGACTTTGGTAAAAGTTAGAGCGCAAAATGAGAAATTAATACCTGAGTGTACCTTAGCCATGAACTACGTTAACTTGATTCCCATTCTTGGGATACATAGTCAACTTCATCTTGAAGTTCGGTCTCAACCATATCCATCTTATCCATCTTGACCAAATAACCCTGCCCAATTTATGTCGTCAGCTTCGCATCAATCCCTGAGCTACGCCAACTGCTATGCATATCACATACTTGCGTTGGGTAAGGAAGAACTAGCTTGAATCAATAAGTGGAGCAATTTTCAATACTTGAACTTATTAGTGAACTTGAGTTCTAAAGGGAACCTCAGTAATACTAGACGCACTATGAATGATCATTCACATAGAGTCTTTTTCTACTTTTGGGTTAGTTGTGAGTTCTGTGATGTCATGCTTGATGTTTGTCTCAGTCTACGCTCTTCATCAAGTCACCCTGGTGTGTCTGTCGCTCAAAAGTTCTACAGAGTGGCCTGGTCAAATTTCATACACGAGTGTTCACTTGAAACTCAAAAACAAGTCCATGTGTGGAATTCATAAGCAAGCTGAGAGTGCCCATACAAGGGGCATCGAGTTCATGATCATTTCAAAATATTTGTGAGGAATTCGTCACTACTTTGGAGAGGATTGGAGTAGATTCTTAGCATGCCGGGACAGAAGAGAAGCAGGAGCCTAATTGGTTGGCAACTATTCCAGGATCTAATAATCCCCATCATATGTATATGAATAATGTTGAAAAGAGTGGCCAGTGATTGGACACTACGGGCAATTTTCAGTACATTTGATCGGGCCATCAATTGAACAAAGGGCATGAACCCAACCTTTCTCTCAGTCCACTTAAGCCATTTATTGGGAACTTTTACTTGGGTTAGGGTGAGCTCACTCCCATGATGATTCTGATATGATTTAACTTTCGAAAGTTGTATCTAACTATTTTTAAAACTCTCTTAGGGTTGCCCCATTCTCTATGATTAATACATGCGCTTTGGATTATGCATGCATGCTCATACACTCTGATTGATTTGAATTGCATGATTGGTTACTCCTATTCTTGACTTTGTCTGTACTTGTAATAGCAGAGTTTCGTTGAGTTACCTTCCGCAGTGTTTTTTAGTTACATTTCAATAAGTTGTGGCAAGTTGACCTACACTCATTCCATAAGGTATATGATGCACAATCTTGTGCACTTGTATCGCATTGTTTTGTGAATTCATCCCGCATCGCATTGTCTTGTGCACCTACACAACACTGTCTTGTGCACCTTACATCGCACTGTTTTGTACACCTACATCGCACTGTTTTGTGCATTCACTTACATAGCACTATCTTGTGCAACTTGCATAGCACTTTTTTGTGCACCTGTATAGCACTGTTTTGTGCACCTGCATCGCACTGTTTTGTGCATTCATCTTGCATCACATTATCTTGTGTATTTAACCCCTATCGCACTATCTTGTGCACCCATATAGCACTGTTTTGTGCATTCACCTGTATCGCACAGTCTTGTGCACTCATATAGCACTATTTTGTGCATTCACCTACATCGCATTATCGTGTGCATTCACCCCGTATGCACTATCTTGTGCATCCCTCCATCGCACCGTCTTGTGCACCCTGCATCGCACTATCTTGTGCAACTTGCATTGCACTATCTTGTGTACCCACATAGCACTGTTCTGTGCATTCACCTGCATTGTAATATTTTGTGCACTCGCATTGCATTATCTTGTGCACTTCATCTGCACTGTTTTGTGCACTCACTGGGTCTAAGAGACCTTAAATCCTCTAAATGTGCAATTCCTTTGGTGTTTGCCTTGCCCAAATGGCTTCAAGCGTTCTGGTATAGCCACCTAACTGTGTTTGTAATGAGTTCCTAGGAGATCAACTGAGATGGTGGAAACAAGAGTTCGAATGGCCGAGGCCTAGAAGGCAAAAGTTCAGAATTTCTGAGACTAAAGTCTGGTTTGAATACCCAAGGATGTATCCTCAGCTTAAAATCTGTATGGCAGCCCCATAGGCTGAGATAGCTTGTAGGTGCCTCAATTCTGGATACTGAACCAACCTAGTCTGTCACCCTGTTGGAGAATAGGAAAAGTTGTAAACATGGCCAGAGAGAAAAGTAATATCCATGGTTTTCGTGTGAAGATAAATAAAGAAGTCTTAAAACCAAGAAGAATAGGAAGATTCCCAACAGCATAAGGTGAGACATCAGCAATTGCCCTTTTAAGATACTTTCTAAGGCACCACTTCCTAGCTGCTGCATCACATCTATTATCTAACATCTATCACATGCATCTACTACAGTATTCGTTATATCCATTACATCACACCATTTCTTGCCTGCATCTTTTCCTTGTTAAGCTTAGTTTGGCATGTGCTCATACTTTCCCGCGTTAAAGTATAGCTCTGCATGTGTGCACACCTATCCTACAAGAATTGTGGTCTAAGGGTGTCAGCACCTTTCATGTGTCAGACGTGGTTTGTTTTTTGTCCATACCCTTTCTAGGTAAAACATAGTTCGGTTTGCACCCCCTATCCATTTATTGGATCCATTACATTGTACTTTATCTTATTGCATTCATTATTTTCGTGTAAACGCGTTTAGGATCATTATCATCCCATTACATTGTTATTCCCCAATAGATCATTCCTCACCAATATCATACCTCCCAATTACTTGTACCCTTTCTGCAAAAAGTATAGTTTTGCATGTGTACGCACAAGAATTATGGTTTTAGGGTGTCGACACCTTTTCTATGTTAAACGTAGTTTGATTTGCATCTCCATTCCTTTATGATGTTCATGTGGTAGGCACTACTTGTGATTTGATTATTTCATTACATTGTTTATCATTTGTATCCTGCCCTTGAACTACGCTGGTTTGATTCCTTGCAAAGGGATACGTAGGCAACCCTCAGGTTCAACCAACTGCATCTGCATTTTGTTTGTTTGCCCAAGTCTTATGGCCTTGTCAAAATGGGTCGTCTTCGGGCTTTGACATTCACTAACGTCATTTTATGACTTCGAGCTCTGTCAAAGAGGGGCAACTATAGTGACCCTATTTTTTACCGCCCTTAAGACTTGAGCGCTTCAATCCGAACACTCGATGATGAAAGTTACATTATACAAATTGTTCAAATCTTCAGCAAAAGAATTCAATTTTGAACTTCAAACCCAAGCCTTCCACCCCATTTGGACCAAGACTCTTTTTTTTTAGCCTAACTGCTCAGTGAGCAACAGGGCCAAAATAATTGGCTGGCCTGCCAATTTATGAGTAGGCCGTACAATAAATTCGCCGGCCGGCCATGTTTACCGAGAGTAGATATTTTTATAGCTGTAGTTACTCTCATTCACAAGCTCCAAGCCAGTTGTCCTTTTTCAAATATTTCCGACATGAGATGGTGAAAGTCTATAAATACAAGACCTCTCCTCATGGTTTGGGGTTAGAAAAAATTGCTAAGAGCTCAAAGCTTGACCAACCATCTTCTCTACTCTCTTGCAATATACATATACAATGCATACACCTTACAAGCTTGAACTTAAAGCTTTGGCTGAGATTCTTGAACAAAATTTCAGCTCATTGAGAGTGTCTAGCTTGTAGTTTGTTAGCTAGGAAGCTCTTCCTCTCTTTCAAGGGGTAATCTTTGAACTCTTTCACCATATTTTCTCGCTCTTTTCTTGTATTTACTTGTTGTTTTCAGAGTGTTTTGAGGCCTAAAATATGTGATTTAAAGCCACAAAAAGATGAGGGGTTAACCACCATTCCTTAGGCTTTGTTCCATAGCATGTTGCTTTGCCTTCCTACTTTGTTTCTTTGGATTTTGGCCACTGTTTTTTTGAGTTTAGGGGTTGTTTTATGTGTATATTTAATTCATGCTTTGAATATTATACTTGTTTTGTTGTAAGTACTCATGGGTTTAGTGTATAGGCCATAGCTTCCAATCCATTTGAGTTGATAGTCTTTTCTTTCTCTTTTTATAGCTTTCATGTACATATTCACGTCATTGTAATCCCTCAATTTTCATTCATAATCTGCAATTTCCCTCCTTTCTTTGTTTCTTTTGATTAAGAGTTGTATCAAACAAAAGATTGTCACTCAAGGCATAAAAAAGAGACCTCTCATGCTAAATGGTTTAATTAATCTCTTTGGAGGTTTATTAAAAGGGCATTATATCTCTCTTACGCTAAGCATGATCTCTTGTTTGACACTTTCCTTTATCATCGGTGCATTACTTTTAAGGGACTAATTTTCTAGTTAGACCCTTGGAAATCACAAAGGAAATAGTCATTATAGCTCATGATAGGGTTTGGATTTGGAGTCATTATCGCTCATTTCGGATTTGACTCTGAATTCATTATCGCTTGTAAATGAGTTTGATTATTCCTTTGTAGTTTTCCCCGTAGAAAAGGGCTTGAAAAGCTCATTTCTTAGGTTAAGTCATGCTTGCTATTCTGTATTGCTTTGGACTTAGTGGATGTAATATCACCTTTGGACAAAAATGAAGAAAAGATAAGAAAATGGAAAGGTAAAGTAAAAAAGGCCACTAAAATTAGAATAAAAAGAGGTAAAAAGATAATAAAATTTGGATAGGTTCAGTCGGACGTTATACTGAATCGATTGCTTCTAGAATCATCGCATACTGTTATTGTGATGTTTGATGTTTGATGCTTGATGACGTACATCTACCCCCTCCCTTGAGGTAATTCCGTGATAGGGGAGAGGTATTGTTTATCTTTTGTTTCGTTTATTAAGCTCTTGTCCTATCATTTCTAAGGTCATCACGTAACAAATTTGCGATGATTGATGATTTGAGAATCAAATCTGCTCCTCTCTTGATCATCTTCATGATAGGGAAGGGCAGAGAAGATAAACATCTCCTGGAAACACTCTGTCTTGCTTTGTTTCAGTTTTGTTGTAGCAGGGTATTCCCTAGAAACAGTGGCCGGCCGACCATTATTCTGTACGGCGGACCACCTGATCAGGACAACCAGCCACCTATTTTTGTATAGGTAGTGGTACTTTTACAGTAGAACAGAGCAAATCCTGAGGCCAAAAAAGAACAATTTTCTGACTATAAACAGAGCAGGTTTTGGCAGCAAACAGAGAGGTTTCCAGAGGGTATTCTCGGTTGTACATATGCGATTCCTTGCCTCCCGTTCAAGTCCATTAGATTAGTAGCTTTTAGATTTGTACACTATAATTAATTAGTTGTTTTGTTTTCATTCGAACTTGTAATAATTAGTTAATTAATTCATTCAATTGTGTTATAATAATTAGTTAATTAGTACATTCATTCAAACCCTCTTGTGCGAGGGCAAACTTGTAATATCTGTATGTCTTTCAACCATCATTTCTTTCTCCAATTTATTTATATGCTTATCATGGTTGTATATAGCATCATGTTTTTCGTTTCATATCATTACCATGCTTCGTATCCATTTTTGCATGCATTAAAATTTGGGTCACCATGCATAATGTTTTACTGTTTCCTAAATGATTATGTGCGCTATCTCATGCCTTGAGTTGCTTCACATATCATGTTAGTAGACGAATTTAATAGTTACATTCGTGTATGCATTGCATTAGCTATTTTGCATATTAGGATCATGTATTTTTCTAACCATAAACTAACTTCTTCTTGGCTTGTCTCCGAGTACTAGGTGAGTATTTTTGCTTTAGTATATTACATGTGTGTTTGTGTTGCCATGTCAAGCATACTACCATGAGGCTATGTGCTTATTTAAAATACCTCTTCGAATGCCTGTAGATGAAGACTATTTCGCTGAAGTTGGAACGACTTTGATAAATGTACATGAGCTAGCTTTTCGTTCAAGTAGCATATATTCAAAAATCTTCTTAAACAACCATGAAATCAAAGCATCCCAAAGTAGGTGACATAGTCTATACTTGTGTGCCTCACATAGTAAGTTAGCATACTAGAGGCCGATCTTTGATCGGGTGAGTAGGGTGCTCAATTCATGACCTTCCCCTCTCAAACCTAAGTTCCTAAGCTAAGACACTTTGGTTATGACAGACAAGTGGCCTTTGGCACGAGTCACGAGTTTCCTAAATTCCCTAAAAATATTTAAATGGCGACTCTGAAATCTGACAATATAGTCTATTTTTGACATCTCTGATAATTAATGAATTTTCTAAGATTTGCCGGATTTAAACTCTTATTTGTTTTCTATTTCACATTGCACATGTGATACTAGATTTAGAACCATAAGAGTCCGAACTGTTAGACTATCATACTCGAGAAGATTAAACCCCTCCGAAGAGCACAAAAAGCCATCTACACCACTTCTAAATTTTTTCAACAAAAACAGATATGGCAAACAATAACTTTTTTAAGCAAAATGGGCTGATAAACTATCCCAAATGAGCCCACGGAATGATGAGGTCATAACAATTTTAAAATTATTAATCATTAGGCCCCATTAGGGGACTAAAAAAGTCAAAAATTCAAAAGTTGAAAAATTATTATAAATTATCAAATCATCTTTTTTATTTTATTTTATTTTTTTATGTCTTTTCATGAAAAGTTTCAAAAATTACTTAAAAATTAAAAATTTTAAACACCCCAATAGTGAGTTGTGCAGCTTGAAATGAAATAAGAATGCAAAACTATAAGTTGAAAGTGCTCTTTGTTAGTATTCACCATTTTTTTTTATAAAATTTAATGAGTTTTTTTGTATTATTATTATTATTTCCCATATGCCTTTGTAAAGTATCTTATGTAATGTTTATGTTACATAAATGAGACAGATGGGATGGGATGGGATGAGATGGTCATTAATTCTAAAATTACTTTGATATTATACATAAAAAATAAATAAATAAATAAATAAAGCCCTCTATTTCAAGATTCATTTTACAATGTAGATGGGATGGTCCTTTTTTTTTTCTTTTTTTTTTTTTTTTTTTTTTTTTTTTGTACATCGGAATGGAAACAACAAACAAGGAGCTAAACCCTCTCCCTAGAAAGGCCAATCATATCTGCTACAAGCATGCTGCTAATTTCCATTGGTGGTTCGTTCACCACTAAGATGTCCTCTGGTTGATCTATTCCCAGTTTTGCCAATGCATTCGCACACAGGTTTCCCTACTTCAAGACATGTTGCACAGTGCACTTGCAGCCTCTAAATATGATCTTTACATCCTCCAGTAGTCCTTTGAATGGGAATTTGTCCCTTGGATCTTCTTCCACTGTAAGCCTTTTGTAAAGTGCCCATAATTCAGCTTCAAGACTTATTACACTGTGTAATTTGCCGTAGTAGCCACAGATCCATGCACCTCTTTCATCTCTAAATAGCTCTCCAAAGCCTCCATCTCCTAATCTCCTGCTGCCATCAGTATTAAGTTTGATCTTTCCTACAAGAGGTAGACACCAAGAAAATAGTTTATTGAAAGCCTGATGGATCTCTTTAGAGTACTCTAAGATGAACTTAGCACTCTCTTGGCTATTAAAAGACATTTTCTCAAACATGAAGACATTTCTATTTTTCCAAATTTTTCAAAGAGAAACAACAAATAGTGTACCAAGAGAGATGTTCATATTAGCTTGATGGATGGTTACTACTATATTTCAAAGGAAAACGTATTAGATTGTAGAAAATGGAGAATTTATTTACCAAAAAGATAGGGGTGCAATAAAATGACAGTCTAATTTAAGTTATTAACTACATAACTCAAAAATTGTATGAAACAATTACACGACTCTTAGAAAACGAATGATACAAAAAAAAAATTTCTTTAATAAATTGCGCATGGAAGAAGTTTATTTCATCAGTGGTGAATCTAGAAAAAAAATTCAATTAGTGAGTTCGTCAGGAATTTTTTTCAAGGTAGACATTCAAAATTTTAATTTGTTTAGACTTTTTAAATCACACACAAATGAATAAATAAAATAAAATTTTAATATATTGATATCATTGTTTCAAAAAATAAAATGTAGAAACAAAATTTACATAAAGATATTTTGTTCTTATCACTAGCATGATAAAAAAAAAAAAAATTTAAAAAAAAATTGAAGAAAGTTCCTTTAATTTAAAACTATTGATCAACATTAACATTCAAGTGATACACTTGTTGGAAATTGTAAAATCACACAATTTTGTCAAAAAGATACTTTGCACAAGCTGAGGAAAAAAACTCCAAAACATGTTGTTCACAAAGCATATATATTGATTAAAGGGTTATGAGTTGAGTTGTGTGTTCAAGAAAATAGGCTGAATAGATGTTCAACTGAGCTGAGTGTTCAAGAAAATGGACTAAATGGATATTCAACTAAATTGGGTGTTGAAGAAGGTGGGTTAAGGTGTTCAACATAAAACTTTAAACTAAATTATACATATGTACCAAATAAAATAAAAAATTTAAGGTGTTCAATTGAACACCCAAAGGTGGCTTTGGAGTCGCTCCTGTCCCCAAGGCTACATAGGCGTTATAAATTCAAACTATAAAAACACTATTTTCCCATAAGAATAAGGTTGCGTAGATTTAATCATTCTCAAATTCTATAACATTCAGGGTATGTTTGGTTTGTGTTTGAGAGATGTGTTTTAGAGATAAAAAGTATGAAAAGTTGTTTGGTTTGGTTTTTTTCAAAAGATGTTTTGAAAAATTATTTTGAGAGAGAGTTTTGGAAAAAGTAATTGATTTGATGTGTGTGTGAGAGAGATTTGTTTGAAAAACTTGTTTGATTTACAAGTTTTGAGAAATTTTTTTGAGAAAATTTGTTTAGTTTGATTACTTTTAAAAATTTATTTGTGGAGAAAATTTTTCAAAATTTTTTCAGAAATACAAACCAAACGAACCCTTAAAACTTTGTGCATGGGGACCTTTTTTCAGCACTTACTTTGGGCCACTTGAATAAATTTTATGACTCTGTCCCTGCACTCAATAATTAACATGTGGTTGGGGAAAAAAATCTAAATGTGTTCAGACACTCAAAACTCTAACGTTGTGTTTGGTTGGAGGATTTGAGAAGGGATTTAGAAAGAGAAATAGAAAAAATGTGTGAAATTAGGTGAAATATAAATATATATTTTATTCACATTTCACCTACGTTGTCTATTTTTCTTTCTAAATCCCTCCTTAAATCCCTCAACCAAACACAGTATAAGAGTCACCATGTGAAAATTAGTCCGAATATTCGGTTATTAAAAGAAAAATAAAGAATCACTATGGGTGTGTTTGGTAACATTTACGTTTTCAGTTTATATTTAAAAAAATTTTATAAACTAGTTTTTGTTTATTTTTTGTTTATTTTTAGAAAAGCATAAACTACAAACGCGTTTGGTAATTAACAAAATGTTTAAAAAAAATTTAAAATATAAAAAAGAGTGAGAAATGGAAAGTGGTGGCAAGTGGCGGCGGAAGACGGTGGTGGAAAGTGGTGATGATGGGTGGTGGGTAGCAAACTGAATTAGGTGGTGGCGGATGGGTGGGTGACGATGGCGAGTGGTGGGGGGTGGCGAGGGGGGGGGGGGGGGGGGAGACAGAACGCCTGGCTAAACTGTGCCCCTAGTTCATCATTTTAACCATTCTTTATTTTTTGCTTTCTACTAAAACAGTTTTGATCAAAATGAGAGTCGGATTAACGTACTTGTTCGACTTTTGATTT